>JAXGGA010015917.1:0-27908 GCA_038373865.1 Uloborus plumipes
AATTTGGATTTAACTGAAACGTTACAATCGCTACGAGATGCGATTCTATTGTAATTCGACTTCCCGTAGCGATTGCAATGGTGTTTCACTTGAATTCGGCCTTTAATCTGTTCTAATCAAGATACTTAGGCCGGAATTCAAGTGAAACACGAACGATCGCAACTCACCATTGCAATCCCAAATTTGGATTCAAGTGAAACGTTACAATTGCTAGGAGATGCTATTCTATCGTAATTCGACTTCTAGTAGCGATTGCAATTGCGATCGCCTCAAAGCGATTGCAATGGTATTTCACTTGAATTCGGCCCTTAGTTCATTCTTTTTTTGAAATAAATATCGAGATCATATACGTGTTTGAAAAACTAATTAACTAAGACAGGAATTCAAGTGAAACACGGACGCTCGCAACTCACCAATGCAATCGCAAATTTCAAAATTTTGATTCAAGTGAAACGTTACAATCGCTACGAGATGCGATTCTATCGTAACTCGACTTCCAAAAGTGATTGCAATTTTGGTCTATTGCGATCACCTCGAAGCGATTGCAATTGCAATCGCTTCAGGAAGTCAAATTGCGATACAATAGCATTTCGTAGTGATTGTAACGTTTCACTTGAATCCAAATTTGGGAATTTGCGGTTGCATCCGGGTTCTTTAGGAATGGAATTTTGAAAATTCCCGAGAGTTTTGGGAATTTTCAAAGTGTTAAGAAATTCTGGTTTTGAAATTCGTACATATATTACCCTAATTATATACATTCAAATACAAATGCGACGACCAGCAGCAGGCTCTGGGCCCAACTGGGCTGGTCCTAGTCAAATTAAAGACCCCAATGAAGATCAATGGCCCTCTTAAAGCTATCTACTCCATTGCTCCTTACCGCCTTTTCCGGTAAACAGTTCCAAGTTCCCACTACCCTGCTGAAGTAGTAATTTTTTCGAATTTCCAGGTTAGCCTGAGGTTTAACCAGCTTAAAACAATGACCCCTTGTCCTGCTTTCCTTGCAAAAATCCAACCCTGCTACATCATTCATTTTAATAAATTTAAATAACTGAATCATATCCCCTCTGGTTCTCCTTTGCTCAAGACTATACATATTAAGCATTCTAAGTCTGGAATCATAGTCTAGATTAGAAAATCCGTTTACTAACCTTGTAGCCCTTTTTAATACATTAATATCTTTCTTCAGATAAGGAGACCAAAACTGAACAGCATACTCCAAATGTGGTCTTACCAAACTTCTATATAGAGGCAGAAGAACCTCTTTAGATTTGTTTGATATAGATCTATTAATAAACCCCAGCATCCTATTGGCTTTGTTATTAGCTATGCTGCACTGTTGGCTGAAATTGAAGTCCTGATTTATTAAGACACCTAGATCCATAACATTATCTGCCTTACTAATGACTAATGCCTTACTGACCACAAATCCAACCCTGTAAATAATAGCTTGAATGCTTATTTGCATGACCTAAATGCAGCACTTGACATTTCCCAACATTCACTGCCATACTCCACTTGTCTGCCCATTTAGTAATATGATGCAAATCCTGTTGCAGCTTATTTACTTGTTCATCGTTTTCTACAACCCCCATAATTTTTACATCAGCAAAACAATTCATGTTTCCAGAAACATTTTCATGAATATCGTTCATAAAAATAATAAATAAAAGGGGACCTAAAACTGGTCCTTGGGGAACCCCACTTAAAACCTCACTCCATTTAGAATAGTTACCCCGAACAACTACTGTTTGTTTCCTTCCTCTCTGCCAATTTCTAACCCAAACTAGAATTTTACCTCCTATTCCTGTATCAGCTAATTTACTGAGTAGTGCTACATGAGGCACCTTGTCGAAAGCTTTTGGAAAATCTATGTAAACATCTACACATTTTTTGTTATCTAAAGCTATGGTAACCTTGTCGTAGAAATGTAATAAATTAGTAGCACACGATTTGCCTTTTCTGAAACCATACTGCAAACTAGTCAACAACCCATTATTTTCTAAGAAATTCATAATCTTAATTTTGATCAATGTTTCAAAAATTTTACAAACCACTGAAGTCAGACTCACAGGCCTATAATTTCCCGCATTGCCTCTAGACCCTTTCTTGAAGAGTGGCCTAATGTTAGCTAGTTTCCAGTCCTCTGGCACTATCCCTGAGTTATACGACGCATTGAATATATTAACTATAACGTCCACTAATTCCTCTGCACATTCTACTAGAATTTTTGGATAAATATTATCTGGTCCCGGAGCTTTTGTGGTTTTAATTTTTTTCAAATAAAGTAAAACATCTTCCCTGGAAAATACAGTCCAACAAACAAAAGTCCTCAAGCTGTGTAATAGCTTGTGTCTTGCTTGTGTCAACTGTTGAGATACAGTTATCGTCAAAAACACTGGAAAAAAAGTCATTGAGAACATTAGCAATATCCCCATCATTCTGAATTAAATTTCCATGCTCATCTACCAGTGGCCCAATTTGGCTATTTCGAACTTTCCCAGAATTTGCGTATGCAAAAAACTCCTTTGGATTCCTGTCAATATTATCTGCCAGCCTTTGTTCCAATTCTCTTTTCTGAAACCGTACCAAATACTTAAAACTACGCCTAGCCTCACAATACTGTAGCCTATCTGAGCTGTGACCAGTTTCTTTTAACCGACGAAAAGCAGCTTGCTTACGGTTTAGAGCTTCCTTAGTTTCCCTAGTGAACCACATGGGCCAAATATTAGTATTCACAACTTTTCGCCTAAAAGGAACATAATCCCCAACTGTTTTTGCTAGCTTGGTTGCAAAATGGTTATTAATGTTGTGACAACGAATTAAAAACGTTTAAACGTTTTTTGTGCTACCTAGGTAGGTAGCGTATTTTATCTCTGGAGTTGCGAATTTACGGAAACCTCAATAAACCACTTGATATTCAAGTGAAGATATAAAATTTCCTCACGTAACCGGAAGAATTAGCCACTTTAGATAAGAGTTAGGGCTCTAGAACCAAAAATAGGTTTCGGGGTTGGACTGGGTTTCTACCACCGAGGTCCCCGGCTCTATCCCCGGAGGGGACAGGCCGTCCGTCACGTACGCCGCAGTTGGTGACCCAGACAACAGATGGCGCCATGAACATACGCAACACAGGATCCGCTTCTCCACCATCGCTCACTCGCTTTGCCTGCATCGCTCACTCGTCCGCCTAACCGCTGGCGCAGACTCACATGCGTCCGACCGCAGATACGCCCCTTGTCCTGCAGCAGCAACTCTCCCAGCTGCAGCAAGAGGCACAACTTCAGCCGGAACGCCTGGCTCCTTGGTGCAACATCTAATTCGATCATAATCGCTCTTTTGCGTTCCCCGCTCCATCACTAGGAGGGGAGTATTGTGGGGTACACTTAGAGAGCATATAACCCAACTTTGCCCGCCGGGTTATGAGGCCTTTTAGTCCAGCGGCCAAAGCACTGGGTTTCTACCACACAGGTCCCCGGTTCTATTCCAGTGGGGGACACGCCGTCCTACACGTACGCCGCATACATGTTCACTGGTCCGAAGAAACAGTAAGATTTTTTAATGATTTCTAACCCAGTACTTAAAACTTTGATATATTTTACAAAGAGTCTGTCCTAACTCTGACTAATTAGTTACAAATGAAAACATGGGTGTCGCAGGTGGGTTCAAGGTTTCTGGCCCCCCCCCCTCAATAATGGGGATCCTACCCCTAAAATAAAAGGGGATCGAATCCTTCCAGTATCTGGTAAGATAAAAATTCATTGTTGTTTGTGGGAAATGTCTTCAGTTTTAATTTTAAGAAAATAAAGATCTTACTAAAATAAAGATCTGAAAATAGTGAAACGGACAAAAGTGCAGCTGTGGTAACTTGATCTCCGTTGTTGACCAGTTACCTCTTTCATGGGTAACAGGAAAGGGTAATTGAATCGATTTTTTCAGAAAGGGCCTAAGTCTATCAAATGAAATTTTTCACAAATCAATAAAAAGTGCTTATTTCATTCATAAATCAATAAAATTCTTCCAATATTTTTTCTGAGTAATCTAGACAGAAGTAGGATCAATACCACACCTTAAATTATTTTTTATTTCATCACTGAAATTTATTAAATTGATTTTAAAAGTTTGAACTTATGCCCTTTCTGCAAAAAATAACCTGAAAATCTAGTTTAGAGTGATAAAAATGTAAATCAAGTGAACAGATTTATTTCAAACTGATTTATAATAGCTGAAAATAACATAAAACAATGACAAAAATATTTCGTGAAGTCTGTATGCATAAATCATCATTTGAAGAAAATATTTCCTTTGTTTTCCTATTTCTTCGTCCGGTTTTGGAGAAGTATAATTACTTCTCCAAACGAAGTATAACCACTCCTTGGTGCTCTGTTGATTACGTAGCATCATGAATACTACTACCCTCGAAATACAGGGCATTTTTGTAAAAATATTCACTTCCTTTCTGTACTAGTCGATGTCTCGACCGAAAAATATGGTAAAACCACAGCTAATTCAATTTTGAAAAAAAATATGTGACTTAGACCCTTTCTGCAAAAATCGATTCAATTGCAGCAAATTTGAGTTGGGTTAGTTTCGTAGTGGTTTTCCAAAAGTAAAAAGCAGCAATTAGCCTCTCCTTTTATCTGAAAAAGAAGTAAATATTGTCATATGAAGAGGTCAAGTTACCAGACCCGCACTATAAAACAAATAAGACTTCACCGCCGAGCATGCCTGATGCTTGTTCAATGTATAATGGGCGTCATTGGCAGCCGGATTTTGTTCAACGTTCAGGAAAGGTTTGAATCTCGTTGTAATTATTATCTTGTCTAGCAGAAACTTTAGCTAGAGTCATCCAACTCTCCAAGAGCGATGGTTCCCCTTCCTACCTCGCATACCTGATTTATCTAATATTAAAATTAATGGCTGGAATATTTGTTCACCAAGAGTGTCTATGACTGCTCTCTCATGCATAAGCCCAGTAAAATGTTTAATTGAGAAGTCTAAATATATTGATATCTGGAGAATGATGTATCACACTATTAAAATTCTGATATCACCCAGACCTAAACTACTTAAATGTTTGTGTGTACGTTGGTGAGTAGAAAATTACTGTGGCAAGCAATTTTCCCCTTTTGTTTCTGATATACTCCTTTACCTTATAACGTATGTGTATAGCTTTGTGCAAGCCTGTCAACTAGGAGTTCAGGAGAGGTTAGTTCTCCCTTCCGCCGACTTAGAGAATGAAATTTAAAAGCAGTTTTGAAACGCCTTGCAACGCTTTAATTAATCAATTTTCATATCAAGTGTAAACTATGAATTGACAGAAAAACCAGCATGTTACTATTTTTTTTCACCAAATCTCTCTGTCACCGAATTTCTACACCATTTCTGTTGAGGATATAAATGCATTTTTAACAACTTAACGCCTTTGTGCTTGTCCGTGAATTAGGAGATTGCCAAAAACTGTACCGAAAGTTTGTGTCAGCAAGTTGGGGATCTGTGGCGTACATAGCACCCCCGCAACCCCCGCGGCGCAGGAGGGCGCACCATCCAAAAAATATCACTATAAGTCACACAGGAAAAATGTTTTTTTTTTTTTAAATTTTAGTAGGGGGGTGGGGCGCTTTTACAAATCTTGCGGGGGAGCGCACCTTAGTCTATGTACGCTACTGTTGGCGATACATTATCTTTTCAGCTTCTTCGTTTTTCCTCTCTGTTGAATATTGTCCGAGATTTGTCGACTAAAAAGATTTGTGAATTTGATCTTGCAAATATGTTTAACTTTTTTAATGCTTGCCTGCCTGTAGCCCCAATTGCCCCTTATAAGGCATCAGAAGCAGAATTTCATACATGATTTTTTTTTATTCCTGGGGGGAGAGAACCCCCCCCCCTCCTTTTGTAGAATGTTTTGACAAATTATACTTATCAACTAATGACAAATTCGCTGGACTAGAATATTATTCTACCACATACAGTCAAATAAGTTAGAACTAAAAAGTATGCATTTTGAACATGCCAGAGTGTTTTTTTTCACCGATAAAGAGGAGGGAGGCGGGGTGACAGAAAATTATTTCCTTGAGGGACACCCGGGCTAGGTAGGCCACTGAATATACCAAGCACGTTTAATTTCATTTTTAAGGTTTTTTTTTTCTAAGAAAATTACAACTTTACTTACTCTATGTAGTACTTCTTTAAGGAGGGGGGGGGGAGATGGACACCAAATTTCTGGTCCGGCTGTCACCCATGCTGACATGGTGCATATTCAAAATATAACCCACTGCATATTCAAAATATAACCCCCCTCCCCCACCCCACAATAAATTTTAGCTGATGACGCCAATAAATAAAAAACTCGCATAATACCCATTTCGCTTAACTCGGTTTGCGTTGCAGCGGGGTTTCACAGTACATTCCTATTAAAGGGACGAAATCTCCAATTCTTTTAGTATCCATTATTGAGAGTTGAAGTGTGTAAAATATATGAATGCATTTTAAAAACAATTTACCAATTGTCAATTTTCTTTATTACTATGTCTACGGTAGGTAAATCCAAATACATGACGAGATTAGTATCTGCTACTGTTGTTTATGAACATGGTAACCCAATGGTACACACAACTTTCTGTTAGAAAAATGTAACAAAGTAACATTTTGCTAAGTTTCCTAATGTCTATATTATTTAATTTTAATATACTATCTGAGCAATACCTGCATGGCGATCGCCATGCAAAATATTCAAGGGAAGTCCTCTTGAATCAAAAGACCTATACTATTAATAATTAAGTTGATTTTGTTTTCTTTATCAATAGAAAGACTGAAACTAGAAAGGGGCCAGTGTGGCCCCTGACTAACTGTTTAATTGATTCTTTATAAATTCATTCTTGATCAAGTCCATATGCCATACGCATCTTCTGTAATGGCTAAATAATAACTATAATGATGGGGGGGGGGAACATAATAGTTTCTGTAATGTTATCTCTACATGCAAGAATGTAAAGTGTTCGCTAAAAGAACTTTTTCATGCTACAAAAAGTTGGAGAAACAAAAAATTGCTTTACTTCTGCTGTAAAACTCATAAGTACCACTTTGGCCTCATCCCGTCTTTCTAGGTATAGGGTTCAATAGTTACACTTCTATAAGGCCAATTGCTAAATGATAAAGTAATCAATCAAAGAGGGTCATGTAAAACCTTAGAAAGTTTCATTATGTTAAGTTAGTTATTTTATGATTTATTGCTCTACAAACTATGTAACATAGTTTGTAGAGCAAATGTTTAGAAAATACTTCTCTAAATAACATATTAAGAAAAAAAAACCTTTAAAGATAGAGTAAAATCTTGATTATCTATGTATTAGGGTGGCACGGTTACTGCTAAAAAGCAAATTTTGCAATTAATCCACAAATTAAGTAAAAGAAATGTGCAAGAGAGAAGAGTGGCATTTGTTTTCACAAAGCCGATTACCTAGCCGGCTTTCATGGGTAAAAACCATAAATGTTATTATCAGGTTTTTGTATTCTTGGATTTTGCACTGGTTAATTTAAAATGAATGCACTTTAGTGCAATCAAAGCCTAGAACAACTCTATAAATAACCATATACACTCTTAATTTTATAGTCTCTAGAGCATCATCACATGAGTGCATGATTGAAGTAAAAACTTAAGCAAAATAGTTTGTAGGTTAAAAAATTCTGCTTTGAAAATTTTCATACTTAAATGTCTTTATTTTTGTTCAAGGAATATCATGAAACGTTTAGGGATTTGTAATTACACATTCCTATTTTTTTTTCCAGATAACTGAAAACGTCTTTATTCTAACCTTCACATTTTGAAATAATTATCAATTGAAAAAAATTTCTCCTCTAACTAGAAAGTGCGTTTCACCCATGTTTGATTAACATACAAAATGTACTTCTTTTAATCTTTGATGTGTAAATATATTAATTTATTTCCTAAGTACTGTAAAAAAAACGTCATTTCTTCTTGTTAATGGAGTTTTAAAATTACCTATGAATTGATTTAGTGTCGCAAAGTCTTGATTTTGAAGTTGTTTTTATGCACAAAATCAAACATGTATCGATCATCAAGTACGCAAAGAGTAAGCAACATAAGAAATTCTAAATATATTTCACAATATGCTTCAAAAACACAGTTTATACCTGAAAATGCTTCATTTTAATTACAAAAATAGTGAGATAGAGCATTTTTCGAAAGAGTCGAAAATGAAAACAAAATACGAACTATACAATTCAAAATTAGACGTAAACAAACAAAAGGTTACGGTTAAACGAGTTCAAACCAGCACAAAAATCTCTCAAAACATTTTTACATCAATATACGGAAATGCAGCCAAAACTTTAACTCTTTAACTAACTTGAACCCCCCTGATTGGTTCTTTCTGTTCTTTCCACCGTTCTTACCTTTTCCAGAAGGGGAACTTTATCGCCAGTTTGGCAAACAGAATGAGATCTCAACTTCAGTTGTGCACACAAAATATCTGGCGCAGTAGGGCTGCGCAGTGGAAGCCGAAACCGAAACCGCTCCTTAGCTCCTCCCCCGTGTGGGAAAACGGATGCCCTCTTTGAAGGGCATTGTTACCTTGCTCGCTCCAAGCACTTTTTTAACACTTAAGCCAACTACTAAGAATTTACTCGTAAAAGGAAGTAGTGTGGGCTCCATACCAGATTTTTTTAAAATCCTTTCCCCCAGTCAAATCATTATTTAGTGCTTCATCTCAGCTTCACCTCGATAGCTAATTTTGCGCTTGATATTGTCTTTGTTTCGCGTGGTTCTCCGGAGCTTCTCTCAATTCAAATACTTAAGAAATGTTTCTTTCGTGAATATTCACGCTTGAATACAGTGGCGTACTCAGGGGGTAGGCTGATAGGGCTGCAGCCCCCTCCGAAATTTTACAAACAAAAATAAGCTGAAATCGTTTATTTATTTTTATTTATTTATTTTTCCTTTCTTGCTGAAATCAAGACATTTTTTTTTAGAAAAGCAAAGCAAATATGGGGCACGATTAAAAAAAAAGGGAAAAGAAGTAAATTCTTTTCCCTTTGGAAAAGATACATGGATTGGACAAATATGGGGCACGATTAAAAAAACAGAAAAGAAGTAAAAAAAAAAATTCTTTTTTTTTTTTAATATCTCCATTTTACTGTGTGTGGCTGGTGTATGGTCATCTCATCATTCAATTTTGATGAGATTTAGTTTAAATATGTTTCAGAAACAGCAATTTCTGTACCTCAGAACCAGACTAACGTAAGTCCATTTTCGTCATTTTTCAGTAGAGGGGAAAAACGATGTATTCGACAATCGTTTTTCCCCTCTACCGAAAAATGACGAAAATGGACTTACGTTAGCCTGGTTCTGAGGTACAGATTTATGCTAGTTCATTCACCTATTTCTGTTAAATAAATTTCAACAAATGTGTGATTGAAATGCAAAATTAATATTATTAAAGTTCCAATTTTCAACATTTTTTACGTGCACTTGTTTAAGGAACACCTTCTTCAATAAAGAATATTTTTCAAATTTCAATTTCGTCAAAACGCTTTACTTCTCAACAATAATCATAACAGTAAAAAAATATTTTTAATGATTATTTTTGTCATCTAAAATTAGCATTGATATCAGAAATTCGAAACATTTACTTTTCTTAGCTACATTTTATTAGGTACTCCGCCCCCTCATCTTAAAGAGTCTCGGCTCAGCTCCCCCTGAAATGATTTGTCTGCGTACGCCGCTGCTTGAATATATAATACTTTTGCTTTTATTCTTTCAAAAGTAGAAACGCAATTTTTTAGAAAATCCATACAGATAAATAACACATTTAAATTTGATTTTACGTTGTCCTTCACGCCGATTTAACTGACCACGTTGTCACAAAAAAATACCTTCTTAGATTTCGCATGTTGCATTTTGACCCGCGAGGCGCCGGGCATATCCGCAAGTATCGCATAAATCTTTTCGAAATGTATCAAATTTTATTGTATTAAGGTAAAAGGAAGAGAATTCATACTCTTTTATAAACCTCGAAAACTGACAAAAACCTGGAAGAAAATTGTAATGAACAACAAGGCGGGTGCTTCCACTCTGCCACGGAATGGCGTTACTACGGATCAGGTGGGCGGAGCATCTCTAGTGCGCATGAACGAGTGTGCACGATTAGAGCGTAAGTATGTTCGGAGTTGTATTATTTGACGCGTTGGCAACATTTACTATAGCCGCCGCTTATGTAAATCATTTTTGCTTTGAACAGCTTTGATTCAATAAAGGGGCTGATTCAACAAAGCAGAAAATTCAGTAAAGCTAGATTTCATTCTATTTTCGACGGTTTGATTCATTAAAGCGGTCGATTCAATCCCCCATTGATTCGATTAACCGGCATCCACTGCATACAGGAACAAGCTCCGTAGTTTGTTAATTCGAGATCCCGGAAAATGCGGGAAACATAAGGGGGATCGCAAATGTAGTTTGTCTTCGCAGTAATTCGCTTCAAGTGTTTTGAATCAAAGTTCGACTAGATCTGCAAATTTGCCGAATTTTCGGGCAAAATTTGCAGAATTAAGAAAATTTGGTGAGGTCGCTGTTTCCTCGCTTTCCCACACGCCCACTTTCGGTAAAAAAAAAAATACATTGATTTTCCAAAATCAGGAGTGGGGCGATTGACCCCACCCCTTCCCCCGCTCAATTCCCCGATCGTATAAATGACGGGGCAGGGGCGTAACGTCCCATTTGGGAGTCCCTACTTAGAATTCTCTGATGCAGAGGATTTTGTAAATTTGAGTTGTATTAAGCTTGTATGTCCCTTTTTACTTCCTTTTACGTAGTGAAGGAAGTATTGTGATGCCGAAAAAAAATTCACTCCAATTTGGGTCTAAATTTTGATTTTGCTCACCCCCGAATGAATGTTGAGCAGTCTTTTCGACCAGTCTGCACGCGCATATGTACCTACCAACTTAAAACCAGCCGAAAAATCCTTTTCAACCACCCCCGAGTTAATTACGACGAGTTTTCTCGTGACATCTGTATGCACGTATGCGCGTATGTATGTATGTCGCATAACTCAAAAACTATATGCCGTAGAAGCTTCTAGTTTGACATGTAGCATCTGAGGATGGTCTAGTTGAGCACCTCCCCTTGTAGTTGCATTCGAATGTTCCTAAGGAGGTGTTTTGCCCCTTTTGGGGGGAAAATCAGTGTTAATTTCAATGCAGACTCAAGTGATATGAATTGGCACGACCACTTGGCGATATATCGCCAAGCTTTTGTTCGCCAAGTGTTTGACGCCAGCTTGGCGACCAATCGCCATCGTCCTGTCGGCGATATTTAGAAAATTAATCATCGTAAAACAATTTTTTGCATTGTTTTGTGGAAAACTAGGGTTGAAAAGGTTTGAATTGTTATCTTGCTCACTCCAAGCACTATTTTACTACTTAAGGCATCTACTAAGAAATTTACACGTAAAAGGAAGTAGTGTGGTGTCCATACCAGATTTTTTCTACTGTTTGAGTAAGAGTTTTCTAAAAGAAAACCGTTACCTCAGAGGATTCCCCGATGCGTAAAAAGTTTGACTTTTTCCGATAATAGTGCAACATAATGTTAGAGTGATTTTCGTGAATCTTCTACCGAGGGGCCGTAGGGTAAAAATTTTAAATGTAAGCTTTTTTTTTTTTTTTTGAGAATGTAATTGAAAAATTAAGATTTGACTTTTTCCACTGAGGAAAATTAATAAACCAAAAGTACTAGCACGTTGCCTCATATGGAAAAAATGTAAAGATTTCAAGCTTCGGATTAAAACAACATTTACAATAAAGCAGTAAGTAACCGCCCCTGGGCCAGGGCTAACGCAGAAACATGCAATACACCACCAACTCATTTCTTCCATCCATGGATGGAATTAACGAGTTGGTGGTGTATTGCAACATTTACAGTTTTTGGAAAAATTCTATTTTTTGATTCCTTGAAAGATATTTTTTTTTCACTGTTCTCCAGCTCCCTAATTATATGTATGTATTAGGAGTAAGATTTAGTGCTACTCAAATTTGAAGTCAAAAGTCATTGAAGGGATTTACTACTCAAGCTTGGAAATACAGAGTGATTCCCTTGAAAAATCATTTCCATGTTTAGTAGTTCTGCTTATCAGTGCAAGTTATTTATTCTCCGTGAAAAGAAATAAATCTAGAGTCAGATCAAGAGTCGGCGACGCTTGCGTTTGCTCAATTTTCGTAGTCACTGCAAACAATATATCACCGGAGTAGGAAAGATAGCAAGTAGCAGAGGAACGAGATCAATCGGATCAAGTGTCAGAGAAAGAATGCATTAAATCACCATTTACAGTCCGCATTTGTGCCTCTCTTAAAAATTAACATTTCTCTAGAAAAAGTGAAGGGCTGTTTTTCTTTTCTACATGGCCCACTTTATACTCAAATCTTTTTTATTTAGACCATGTGAGCTTTTGAGCTTAACAACCTTGATCTCGGAGGTGCATCGGTGGAATTTTTGGGGTCAACCCTGCCGGAACACTTGCTTTTAACCCTCGTGAGTCCCTCCCATTTCAGTTACACTCAAGACCCTTGGGGTCATAAACGACCCCAATGCTTCCTTTAATTAATTCATTATAATTATTGAATGTTACATGCATTATTTAAGTTCACACACTTTTTAATGCTAAAAAAAACAAAAAATAAAAAGATACAATTAAAGTAAAATTTAGTTTATGAATTAAAATTATAATTTTAGAGCAAAACTTACAATAACTGTAGATTTATTTACATCTGTTACAGACCTGAAAAAACATGATTTTTGCAAGTGAATTTCAAACACTTATGACATTTTTCAATGCATTTTCTGTCCAGTTAGTTCTCTTGGACAAAAGTTGCAACGTCCTCTTTTTTTGGCCTTCTGGGAAGTGACCTCAAGGGTCTTATGTGCAAAAAATGCAATTCGGGAAAAATAAAACACAATAATAGCATTATTTTGAATAGAAAACTAGAAGAATAAAAGCCACAAAATGCCATTAAAAACAAATGGTTGATTAACAAAATATATTAAACAGAAATTGCATTGGGGTCTCATATGACCCCAAGGAACCCACGAGGGTTAAACCAAATTGCCAATCCTAGTGTGGAATTTGATATACATATAGTAGCCCCCCCTCACCCCCAACCCGCCATCAAAGGCATATTCCGGCTGTGTTAGTGCACATATATTTTATATTCCTGTGTCATCTGGCACTTTATTGAATAGACCTGTCGTTTTCCACATTTTCTAATTAACTTTTTTTTAATATCTAATTTATTCTTTTTTTAACCCATTAATGCCTATCGTCCCTTTATAGGGACGGTCCAAAAAAGGGTCTGAATTTCCCCAAAATGAACATTTCAGCCAAGTAATAGTGTTCAATTAGAACCTTGGTATTGTTTCAATTCGTTATTAACAGATTGCAGCACATAACCATTGTAGAGTGTGTTCTGTAGCATTTTTAATAGGATTTTTATCAAAAATGACATCGTTCACAATCTCAAGAAAGAAAGCTAAGTTTTCAAACTTATTCCCAGTGTTCCAGTTTATGTTAATTGCTGATTTTATTTCTCCTTATAAAATGTCTTTTTAAATATTTTATCGTTGGCAGAAAAAAATTTTAGTAAAAAAGGTATGTACCCTCTGGGGTCTATTGTAACTTTTAAGGGACGATTTTTCTTTCCTTAATAAAAAAAGTTTTTTACATGATATTTTTAAAATTATTTTTTCCGTCCATCAAACACTGTTTCCAACCAGTATACAAAATATCTATGGGAAAAAAAAAGTCAGGCATTAATGGGTTAAAGTTACGTTTCTTTCGGCGCGATGAAGGAGAGGGGGGGGGTTGCTTCCCCTGAGTGTACGTAAGCAACACTTTTTGTTGCAAAAATGTGCCTTCGTTTCAAGTAAAACTATTGTTACTCGTCCTTCAATTACAATTATTTTTTTACGTTTTAGCATTATAAATAACACCGCGGACCCATCGGCATGAGCTCACGGACCACCCAGGGATCCGCGGACCACACTTTGGGAAACTCTGCTCCAAATTGAGAGCTAGCGAAAGGAAAACTCTACCAATAGAAACAAACCACCCTTCTTATTACACAAAAAGAACCATTTTTTTTCTTTGACATCAAGTGATAAATTATCTGATTCCAACATCAAGACTAAAATAGCTTCGGTGTTCGATCTTACGCCAAAACGGGACGTATAGGGAAATAAAGTACTAATGGAAAATAAATTATCGAGGGTTTGAAGACGAAAAATGGGTCAGATTGAACGACATTAAGAGTTTGATGTCTTTATAAAGTGTAAGAGCCATAAGACTGCAGCTAACGTTCAGTTCTGAGCGATTTATAATGATATCTTTTTACTTAAAGTTAACGATGTATTATTAATACGATAATGATTATTCTGGTCTATTTTTGTGTGGAGCATGATAAATTATTTTTTATCACCACCAGACAATGTTTATTACATAGGCGGCTCGAACAGGGCGACAAGGGGCTTCTGCCCCCTCACTTTCAAAAACAAAGGGGCCTTGCCCCCTCACTTTTCACTCGGTTAAAAAGTAATGATCGAGTGAAAAAAGATTTTTACTCACTGAACTGGATTGATTAATTTCAACAAAATAAAAGCTGAAAATTCCAACAATCGGACTTTTTTTCGTGCTATTTCATGAAAATGAATGAAAAAACAACTGGCATGGTTTAGTTTGAAGATCTTTTTTTCACATTTTTAGAGGTCATTTTATTAATTATATTGAAATCTTTGAATATAGCCAAATTTAGCAATAATATAGTTTTAATAATATAATTAATAATACAATAATATAATAAATTTAGCAATAAAATTTAGAGAGGCTGCCTCCTTACCTCCCTCGCATTTCTTTTAAGTCCCACTTTTTTCGTGCAAGCCGCCTATGGTTTGTTTATTATAAAACTAGAAAACAAGCTTTAAATTGATGTGTTAACGAGAAAAAAATTTTTTGAAATAAATGCACAGTGTTAGGTTTCTAACATAAAAAGTGGCAAAATCCTTCTAAAAATGTATCAAGTTTACTTAACAGAGGGCTACAAAAATGCTACAAAAGGATTTTTTTTAACGTCAGAATCAAAAAGAGCATAATGCAAGCAGATGATTTCCGACTGTGTTTATCCAAAAGACGTTTCAGGAAATGCAGAATATATTTTTACCACAATCAGTACCGTGGAGATAAAACCCGTTGTGTCGGTGATAACATTATCAGCACAAAAATAAAAGTTGTCGAACGTAACATAGATAAGATATTTTTGTCAAAACGTATTCTAGATTGTGGACACTCATGCTCATTTCTTAGCCGTATATATTCCCTTGCCATAATCTTATCTTTGTCCTCAGATGTAGTGCTATGAGGCATGCTCCGTACATGTCGCCACCCTGTTCGATCTTGCAGAAGAATATGCTTCTTGCTGTTGACATTCACCATCCTTCCTGTCTTCATTCTTCTAAGAAGGTCGGCTGTTCCAACCTATGTTCTAAACCATCCCTACTTCTCCTACGATTTGGATTCTGAAGAAGTACCAGACAGCAAGCAAATATGTTCTTTGCCGAGGGTCCACCCCTTCCATCCCTCCGTGTGGAAGTATATTTCTGTTCCGAAACCACTTGTTTGCTCCAGCAGGCGGGGGGACTGGACGTATGTTGATCGTCGAGGCAGACTCAAGTTCAACAGCAGTGCTGTTGCTGACAGTGGATATGCTGTTGGGAGCTCGTTGAGCTGTTATTGGTCTCCGGTTTTAAGAGCAGAAAATGAAGATAGTGACCTCAAAGTGGTTTATGGAAAAGAGGTATGATATATTTTTCTGAATCACCGTTAAATGTAATTTTAACTTTCAATCAAAGTGTTCAGTAAAAATTTTCTGGACGCTGAATATCATTCAACGTATCATTTTTCATGTGAGTTGAATATGGCAATTTTATTCTTGAGTACAGGGGGGGGAGGTAATTGAATCAGTGGTTAATTGAATCAACAGCTTTAATGAATATAAATTGCCAAAAATAGAACAATATCCACCTTTATTGAATTAGCAGCTTTATTGAATCAAATCTGTTGAACAAACATCTATATAAATACAGGGTGCGGCAAAAAAACTCGGACAAAGTTTGTCACGTTCTGACATCAACACGTTTTACCGTATACAGATAATTCTTTTTTTTAAAGATTCTATATGTTTTCCTGCATTGAGGAGTGCAGTGTCGATTTTGTACTCATCATTATTGTTTGGTTTGCATAATGACAAAAAGATGCATTGCTATTTGTTTATTGTTTCGAGTTGTTAAACGTCAATTCATTTGCTCAAAATTCCTCGACAGGCTGTTTCCGATGCAATTAGCCGGTACAAAGAGCTTGGTCATGACTTACACCGTCCAGGAAGCGGAAAAAAACGGACCTTGAGCACATTTTCCAGCCACAGGCTCTTCAAGAAGCGAGTGCGGCGAAATTCGAGGGTCTCCATCCAAAAAATCGCTCGTGAGATCGAATCAGCTACCGATCAGTTCGGCTAATAGCTAAACAAGAACTCAAACTGAAGCCGTACAAGCTCCAAAATGTGCAACTTCTCCCTGAAGAGAACAAGCGCGTGAGACTTCAAACATATCACCAGCTCAAACGGCGGGCCGCATGTGAGCGGTGAAAGCGCATTCTCTTCACAGATGAGAAGCTGTTCACTGTCGAACATTTGCATAACTACCAAAACGACAGAATCTGGTTCACTGAAGCTTCTGGCACATCGGCCATCATCGAACACCACCAAAATCCACAATCGGTGATGGTCTGGGGAGGAATTAGCGGTAGCGGCAAGACTCCTCTTGTTTTTGTGGATTAAGGGGTCAAAATCAACCAAGAAGTGCATCGGTGCAACATTCTTCAGCAGTCGTACTTCTGTGGGCCCAGCAGCACTTTGGTGATGACGATTGGATGTTCCAAAAGGACTCAGCGCCGTCTCACAGGACAAAAACGACTCAGAACTTGTGCTGGACCCATTTTTCAGACTTCATCTCCTCTACGGAATGGCCCCCTACTCGCCGGATCTGAATCACATGGATTACAGTGTGTGGTCCATTTTGGAGGGCAGGGCCTGTGCTAAGCCTCACAAATCTTGGAGTCACTGAAGCAGTCGCTTCTTTGAGAATGAGACCGATTGTCGCTGGAGGAGCTGCGGCCCATCGCTGAAAATTTCAAGTTACGTTTGGATCTGTGTATCACCGCTGGAGAGAGTCACTTCGAAACCGGCTGAGTATATTATTGTAAGAAGGCTATGTCAACATTATTAATTGTTGTTTCGCTAAATTTCTTTTATTTAATGAAATTATCACAATAAATCTTTGTCCGGGTTTTTTTGCCGCACGCTGTATGTTTGCATGTTTGTTCCTTTTACAAATCCAGTTTTCGTCGGATTTTCATCAAAGTTGGCACAGAGGTTCCTTGATGCACTAGAATTTACATGGGCGGGGTTTTGAAATTTTAAAAAACTCCAAGCTCAAATTTCAAATTTTTTGTCACAAAATGGCCATTTTCTTTCAATTTTGAATAGATAGAGTATTAGAAATAAGCCTTTAAGCATACAAATCGATAAAATTTAACACATATAAGCATGAGTATTTTCCAACAAAGATTACGATTAACAATGAATTATCAATTTAAGGCTCACCTATTTCATTTTAGCATGAAATAAGTTAGAAACAATTATAATTACCTTGGAACATTTTCACAAATATTGTATGATGCAGAAAAATTAGAGGTTACCCGGGCAACGCCGGGTACTAAGCTAGTGATTTATATAAGCGATGGTCACTGTATTCCCTCTTAGAATCGCGCACAAACAGTGATCTAAAATTGTTTTTAAACGTAGCTCGTTTGGGGAGGAATTATCCTGGGTTCCAGGACACAGCTGCATGTTCCAACTGGAACCATGTGACAGGCTAAATCTATCTGGACGTTATTCTGGATCAAAATGTATGTCAACATGTATGTCAATGCAGATCAACGCTTATTTCGGGGCGCCATGGGCACAGAATTTGTGCTTATGGATGATAATGCGCGACCGCACCGTGAGAACATCGTGAACGAACGCCTTGCTTTGGAGGATATCACCCATATGGACTGGCCAGCAATCTCACCAGACTTGAATCTAACAGAGCACGTGTGGGATATGCTTGGCCGCCGAGTTACAGCGGGTCAACCACCTCTTACATGTCTATCGGAGCTTCATAGAGCATTGATAGTTGAGTGGAGTATTACCCCCCAAGTACAGATTGATAACTTGATTTCTAAGCATGGCTAGGCGTTGCACAGACTGTATTTCGTCGTTTAGAAGACAGACTATACTTCGCAGCAGTTTAACTTGGCAGTGACGTCACTACGGGCGGAACCAACAGCGTGACGTTAGCCTATGAAAAACGAGCTAGATAAAACGTCACAGCCTACTTGGCGAATTAGAGGAGACCGCTGACTGCTTGTGAGTTCTTATTGGCTCCGCCCGTAGTGACGTCACTGCCAAGTTAAACTGCTGCGAAGTATAGGTATTAGCTTTCATAATAACAGCGTAACATTGATTTTTGTGAAAATGATATTTTTTGCAATTGCTCCAGGTAGTAAAAATCGCAATTTTACATGATAAAATGAAACATGTAGCATCTTTTTTGCTATTTATCTTTTGTTTAATAAATAGGCTTTACAAATAAGCGGTATTTGTTTTGCTTCTAACTCTTTATTTGGCTGAAATTGCATTATCCTTAATTTACGGACATGAGTGTATTTTGTAAGAAGCCCCAATTTGAGTTACCTGCTTGCCGTGTAACTCCTAAACATTTCTTCCAGGCTCCTTTGCCAGAAGAGGGCCTCACATTACCAACCTCAGTAGAAATCGTGAAAGTGGTGTGTCGAAACTTCGCCTCCTTCGAAATCTACGAGAAGGTCCACGCTCACATTCGCAACCTCACCCTCAACAGTTCCTCAACCCCCCAGCATCCGGTCAACGTGCTCATCTTCGGGATCGACTCCCTGTCTCGCTCGGCATTCATCCGGCTCCTGCCCAACACCTACCGATACCTGACGGAAGTGCTCAACATGACCGTTTTCAGGGGGATGAACAAGGTGGGGGACAATACCTATCCGAATCTCATCGCTCTACTTACAGGTAAGCACCCAAGCAGATAAATTTACACGGTACAATCTCTTCTGACAGACCAAGTGGAACCAAAAGCAATCCAGATAGTCGAAAATTTGGATAATCCGAGCAATATGAGCAGTTAAATCAATATTTTAAAAAGCAGAAGTACCGGTTCTTGCGATAAAAATAATGCTTGATAATAAAAGCCTAATCCTTGTCCCGATTGGCGTTCATCCGGCTCCTGCCCAACACCTACCGATACCTGACGGAAGTAATCAACATGACCGTTTTCAGGGGGTTGAACAAGGTGGGGGACAATACCTATCCGAATCTCATCGCTCTACTTACAGGTAAGCACCCAAGCAGATATATTTACACGGTACAATCTCTTCTTACAGACCAAGTGGAACCAAAAGCAATTTAGATAGTCGAAAATTTGGATAATCCGAGCAATATGAGCAGTTAAATCAATATTTTAAAAAGCAGAAGTACCGGTTCTTGCGATAAAAATAATGCTTGATAATAAAAGCCTAATCCTTGTCCCGATTGGCGTTCATCCGGCTCCTGCCCAACACCTACCGATACCTGACGGAAGTGCTCAACATGACCGTTTTCAGGGGGTTGAACCAAAGCGGGGAAACATGAAGCCAAAACCGTAACCGGTTTTAACTGGCGCGAGAAAAAAGTATACCAACCTAGGAGGACAACCACACTGGAGCGATTTGAATGCTGTGTCTCGCCGTCGATAATGCTTGTTGCTATGATTAATATTTGATATTTACTCGTTTAAAATGCCTTCTTGTGTAGCGTACTGCTGTACAAACCAAGGCCGTATCCAGGAAAAAATTTCGGGAGAGGCCCAGTTTCGCGCATTGCCGAAACACACATACATTTTTGTGTGTGTTATGAGTCTAATTTCTAGCTGACCCCCCCCCCCCCCAATGTTTGATGTGTGTGTGTGTGGTTTTTTTTTTTCTCATTTCTTTATTCTTATTATTTTCTTGAACTGACCTTTATTGGGGGTAGTGGTATCAAGAGAGATACGCAATGAGAACTTATTAAAGTGGGGCAGAATATCCGTAATTTTAGGGGATCCGGGGGTTTCTCCCCCGGGTAAATTTTTGATGAAAAGCAATTTAATGAGGCAATTATACTCAACATTTTTACATTTTAAAGGGCAGTAGAAACATGTAATTGTCTTAAAAGCATAAAACCAGAAGGTTAATAAATTGTATTTTGCCAAATGTCTTTTCATCCATATGCTCTTTTATTTATTTATTTTTGCCTTAAAATAGAATTTATCATTACTTCGAAAAATGTATCTCCAATCACCTGCTCATTTGTGCTTTAACATTGAACTTTAAATTGAAAAGTGTTTTATGAGATAAAAAACAGAAGAGAGTTAAACGAAGAAAGAGCAAAATATAAAGTACTATTATGTTATTTTTTTAAAGCTCTTTACTCTTTATGTATAGAGATCATATCTTAGAACCTGCCCGCTACCCATTCTTATTTTCCCACTTCTGATTGCACCACTTTCTTTATTTGAATTTTTAAATTGAGTAAGGAGATAATATGAATAGATAAAATGTTCAAGTGAGAAAAAATCCTAAGAACCAGATCAATCTAACCCACTACTTCAAAATAAGTAATAGCATTGGAAGAAATAATTTCCAATGAAATTTTTGATAATATTAGTTGTGAAATTTTCTGAGCTATGTACAATTATACATTTTTTTTTTAAACAAACCTTGCTGAAGAGAGCTCTTGACAAAGAAAGAGAAATAGAAAAAGCATTTTTTAAATTTGCCTATTCAAATACAGGGCCTGATTACTGAATAGGCCAACTAGGCCGTGGCCTGGGGCCCCCACACAATTTAGGGGCCCCCAAATGGGTAAACTTGCTGTAATCAATGTCTAAATTTGTTTTATCCTATGCCTAAAATCGCTAAGCCTCAGTACAGGGGGCCCCAAAAAAGTATTTGGCCTATGGCCCCGTGATATCTTAATCGGGCCCTGTTCAAATATTGTTTTTTGAGAAATTAAAAATATTGTCATGGATTTGTTTAACTTTCAGTATGTTAACTTTTGTTCTGTATAATAAAGATATTTTCTGTAATTTGTGCATTGTGTAAAAGTTCTTTCAAGCAATGTTCAACATCAAAATGAGGAGAATCCATATTTTGAAGTAGTATGATTAGTTACATGTTTATACACTATTTAAAGACAGTCAAATTTAAAGTAAGCATTATATTGATATACTTTTTGATAAACTGTGTGCATTTAAGATTCTGAAAGCGTGTTTTAATGGGGAAAATAAATAACTACTCTGCGTTCGAAAAAAGCATTCACTAGCAACAAAAACGAATAAAAAATTGAGGAAAAAAAGAACCCTTAATTAAAAACATTGTTGTATGTGATAAATGAAGCATAGTTCATGCTCTAACAGCAAAAATTTAAGAGATGCGACCAATTTCTTTCTTTTTCTGAACGATTTTCTTAATCCTTCTCATAGGATTCCATTGCTTTCTTTGGTATACTTCCCCTACCCCTTCCCCTTCCCACCTCCCTCTCTCTCTCCCTCGGCGGCTTCAAGTGCTCGCATGCACTTCGCGGCTTTCGGCGTCTCCCCTTCCTTCCATCCTCCTAGGGTTGAACAAGGTGGGGGACAATACCTATCCGAATCTCATCGCTCTACTTACAGGTAAGCACCCAAGCAGATATATTTACACGGTACAATCTCTTCTTACAGACCAAGTGGAACCAAAAGCAATTTAGATAGTCGAAAATTTGGATAATCCGAGCAATATGAGCAGTTAAATCAATATTTTAACAAGAAGTTCTGTCAAGAACTAAACGAGCCTACTTTCCCGTACATCGACATCGGCCTTCTCGCATCTGATCATTATTCTCTTGATCATCTAGACTTAAAATTATGTCAAACGTACCTTTTTAGCACTTAGAGCTGATTTCGAAAAGCAAAATATACCCCTTTCATCAGATGAAATAGACACGTAAAAAGTAATTAACGAATAAATAAAGTTTTGTCGCACCTTTTAAAGAGTGTAACTGTTACAGTTCCTCCGTAGAAAAAATCCTCCATCGTTTTCAAAAAAAAATAAAAAAATAATAATAATAATAATAATAAAATAAATAAATAAATAAATAAAAGTACAAAGAGCATCAAAACACATTTTATCAAAGAAAGAAACAAAAAACTCGTCCGTTAATAAAATGTCTCGAATTTCACTTTTAATCTGTTGCCAGTTGTTAAATATAAATAAAGAATAAAATGTTCTCGTGAATGAAAAATTTTTGTTACAAAAAAAACATCATCTGCCAAAAAATAATATTAATAATAATAATAATAATAAGAATAATAATAATAATAAATAAAATAAAACAAATGAATAAATAAACAAAAAATCGTCTGCACAGTCAGTCATTTTTTTTTCTGAGCCTGCATTTCCGCCATGTTTGCGGAGTCGGAGTCGGAATCAGAGTCCTCACAGAAGATTACTCAGAAAAGTACGTTACAAACATTATTTATCAGAACCATTTTCTTACAAAGTTAGTTTGAAGGAAATCCGACTTTAAGTTCAGGATCAACATTCAACTTAAATTCCCCGTAGACGCTAATGTGAATTTTTTTTTCTGAACGGTTTAATATTGAACGAAAAATGGTTCAAATCAAAAAGCGAAATATGGGAATGTATGGGAAAGCCTCTCCGAGATCTTTCAAACAAAAAAAAGTTTATTCCATTCGGACGGTTCACTCAAAAGTTATTAAGTGGGGAAAGGTTGCTTGAACGGTTCAATGTTGAACGAAAAAGTGTTCAAATTGAAAATTTAAATGCGGTAATAAAGTATCCTTGCCGAGATGCTTCGAACAAAAAAAAGTTTATTTAAATCGGACTGTGCACTCAAAAGATATTAGGGGTGACAGCTTGATTGAGCGGTTCAATGTTGAACGAAAAATTGTTCAAATCGAAAATGTAGATACGGGAATGAAGTATCCTTGAAAAGATCTTTCGAACAAAAAAAAGTTTGCTCAAATCGGATTGTTCACTCAAAAGTTAGCATCGCGGGACCGGTTGTTTGAACGGTTCAAAGTTGAACCAAAAATTGTCCAAATCGAAAAATCAAATATGGGAATGAGCTGCACTCGCTGAGATCTTTCGAACAAAAAAAAAATTATTCCATTCGGACGGTTCACTCAAAAGTTATTAGGTGGAGAAAGGTTGCTTAAACGGTTCAATGTTGAGCCACAAGTGTTCAAATTGAAAATTTAAATACGGTAATGAAGTATCCTTGCCGAGATGCTTCAAACAAAAAAAAGTTTGTTTAAATCGGACTGTTCATTCAAAAGTTATTAGGGGTGACAGCTTGATTGAGCGGTTCAATGTTGAACGAAAAATTGTTCAAATCGGAAACGTAAATACGGGAATGAAGTACCCTTGAAAAGTTCTTTCCAACAAAAAAAAAGTTTGTTCAAATCGGACTGTTCATTAAAAAGTTAGTATCGCGGGACCGGTTTTTTGAACGGCTCAAAGTTGAACCAAAAATTGTTCAAATCAAAAAATCAAATATGGGAATGAGCTGTACTCGCCGTGATCTTTCCAACAAAAAAAAGTTTGTCCAAATCGGAATGTTCATTCAAAAGTTATTAGGGGGGGACAGACAGACCGACCGACCGACCGACGCACAAATTCCCCATCTCAATACCCTACTTTCAAATTTTTAATTTTTCGATATTCATTTTACCTTTTTATTTTTTTAACTTGGCGATATTTTTTGGACTTGGCGATATTTTTTTAACTTGGCGATATTTTTTGGACTTGGCGATATTTTTTGGACTTGGCGATATTTTTTAGATGCATTAAGCTACTTTTAATACTTTTTTCGTCTTTCTTTTATTTTTAACGGGAAAGTAGGCTAAAAAGCAGAAGTACCGGTTCTTGCGATAAAAATAATGCTTGATAATAAAAGCCTAATCCTTGTCCCGATTGGCGTTCATCCGGCTCCTGCCCAACACCTACCGATACCCGACGGAAGTGCTCAACATGACCGCTTTCAGGGGGATGAACAAGGTGGGGGACAATACCTATCCGAATCTCATCGTTCTACTGACAAGTGAGCACTCAGCAGATACATTTGTAATGTACAACTTAGTTTGTCCAAACTATCCCTGTATAACAAGAGCTTGCGGCTCAAAGTAAAATTTATTTCCCAGTCTCCGCCAGGCCCGTCATTTAGGGTTGGCAGGGGGGGGGGCGGACTTTGAGAAATGAATGTATTTACATATAAGTGGGCGTGGTTTTGTTGTTTTCTGGTGAAATTGTATTGTGTTTTATCCCTTTGCCCCCCCCCTGGAAAAACTTGAAATGACGTCCCTGCTCTCCGCACTTTTCCCCTGATGATTATCATAGTTACGGCGCTATGGACTTTTTCCCCATCTAGTTTTTGCAAGAATTCTTAAATGCAAATGGTTTAAACTGCTTTGTGCGTAAACTATTATTCTATCAAAAAACCAACGTTAATAAAGCACAACTTTTTCTTAGAAATTTGCGGTTTATTTATTTATGCCTGGATTTGTTAGGAAATGTTTCCAAATAACCGAGACATGAGGATATAAATAAAAGCGTAATCCTAATTTGATAAACATAAAATGAATGAAATGCCTCAAAAGCGTTGCATCAAAAAAAGAGTGGAGCTGGTTTTTTTCGTACGGTTTCCACGGAGACGTCGAAAAATTTCTAAACTTGATACGCCTATTTTAAAGTTCTCGAGTAGAACTGGCACCAAAAGCAGATACATTAATACAGAGTCAGCTCGTTTATTCGGACTAAGTGGAACCAAAAGCAATCAGATTGTCAAAAATCTGGATAATCCTGCTTGTATGAGTAAACAAAACAAATCTTCAAACAAGCAAAATTAACGTTTGTTGCGATAAGAATGCTTGGTAACAAAATTCTAATCCTTGCCTCCAGGTACGGATTATAATTTTGAATTAGGGTTTTGGATAGGGGCGGTTACTCACTGCTTTATACCCGAGCTCTGCCTTAAATTTTTCGAGTTGTACCGTACCAAGTGCGGTCGCTCGCTGGTGTTCTAATTTTACATTAGCTACCAGTTTTTTTTTTTTTTGCTCCCTTTGCTTTATAAGAGGATTTTTGCCTCCAACTCGGCTAGTTTCGTATTCCATGCTGCTGAGTGCATAATTAGCACGAAACTGCAGTCCATGGATCGAAATAGCCGAGTTGGCGGTGTAATGCATCTTCCTGCCTTAGTCCTTGCTTAGGCGCGGTTACTCACTGTTTTATACACAGAACGGGTCTTCAGGGCCCCATCTAATCGATTAAACCACGAAAATGTTAAGTACGGGGGGCGTTAGAGTGTACTATAGAACAGGGATGCCCACGGGCGGGGGGGGGGATTATGGCGCAAGTTGCGCCCTCAACATTTTTGGGGAGAATTTTTTTTAACTAATTTATTTTTTTATTTAAACTTTTTCTTCCGGATTTCTTTTCATTAAAATTATTCATTAATTTATTTTTTTTAATTTAAATTACTACTTTTATTTTTTTCTGATTATTTTTTTATTAATCTTAATTTTTTGTGTACGTAAGTCTGTGCTTGGAATGCTTGGAAAGGAAAAAGAGAGATTCTATTCTGCGCATAATTCGCACTTTTAAATAAATTAATAAAAAAAGTGTTATAATTAAAAAAATAAATAAATGTTGAAAAATAAATAAATAACAGTGAAAAAATAAATAAATAACATTGAAAAAATAAATAAATAATGTTGAAAAATAAATAAATAACATTGAAAAAATTAATAAAATAAAAAAGAGGGGTAAAAATAAAAAGCATAAGAAGGTTGTGAAAAAATGGGGGGGGGGGGGATTTGCGCCATTGAGCTTGTTGGGATGGGCACCCCTTGTGTAGTTACTAGTTACAACCCAATCCCATAGACGGAGCTAAGGCAGAATTTCATGACAGTCCTAAACAGCTCAGTGGGCACATGCATTTAGAATGGCCATACCCGATTCCTAGACAAATTACCACGTATAGAACTTAAGTACACCTTCACGCTGGTCGCTAAAAATATTTTGGACCAATAGTGAAGTGGGGAAAACATAGCAAGCCTCTTCCAGATGACAAAAAAAAAAAAAAAAAAGCGAAATGATAGTTGTGACGTATCACTTTTGCAAACCTTTCGCTGATGTTCTAACTAATTTTATGCTACAGGGCTAAGTAGAAGTACCCCGTTAGGGAGCTCGTCCTCAGGGGCGCTCCGGATTAAAATTTTTGGGAGGGAGGAAATTATCAATTTGCCGAATGAAGTTCCAGTTTTACCGAATGAGAAAATACAAGCATGCACACATGTCTTACATGCATAACATTTAGCGAGAGAAAACATTAAACATATTTTAAAAACAATTCTAAAAACTAAAAAGAGAAAATAATCTCAATGTTGCAACTGTTTATTGTCTTCAAATTGCCGAATTGTCAGTAAAATTGCCGAATACGGAAATTATTGGGAGGTCACAGTGACCTCCTGTGACCTCCCATCTGGGCGCTCCTACCCGTCATATAGGGTGACTTGACTCTTTTGCACACAATACTTATTTTGACTTCAGTATTAGTAGTAGGGGTGCACCGATAAGTAGATTGGTCGATTACCGATTAATCGGCTGTTGAGAATCTGCCGAGTCAATCGGTTGAGCCGATTTATGATAAGGATAATTGTTTTAACACTACCACTTTCAAGATCACTTTTTGTTTCTTTCTTTCACAATTCCGATTTTAAAAGTAGTTAGTAATTTATTTCTGAGAGATTTTTTTTTTCCATTTTCTTAATTTTCCCATCCAAATTTTATCAGTTTCTAAGAACTAATATTCATTTTATTTTCAATAAAATTACATTTACACATTGTTAATTACGCTCACTAGACAAACAAAACAAAATAGGATAAGTCTGTGGTGAGCACTCCAATGAAGGAGCGTTTTAATTTAAATTTTTCAATTATTATCAGCCATTTAATTCACTACTTTTATTCTTTGAAAATTAGAGGTTAAAAACACAATGCTAAAGAGAAAAGGATGGACTCATGGAAAATGTTGCAACGTTGTCTATATGTGTACTGTATATTCAAAATATTTTACATCTACTGTGAGGAGCATAATTACTATTAATAAAATTATTCATCACAGTTTCTTAATGAAGTGATGTTTGAAAAAAATTTTCCTCCAATCAATCGGCGAAGTTTTGCCGATTATTAATAGTCTTCGAAGTAGCCGATTAATTGGCCCTACCGATTAATCGGTGCATCCCTATTTAGTAATAAATATTAACTTACTGTTCAAAACCGTTGAAGGTGTGACTTAATTTTCGAAAAGTGGGCGATTTGGGTAATCCAGCAGATTTTTTTTTCATGGCAGCTTGCATGAAATGACATTTCATGTAAACAAGAAATGTCGACCCATTGTTTTCCCGTTGCAAAACAAATCGTTAATTTCACGCCTAAATGCCGCCAGTAATGTGAATGGATTCTAATCCATTAGAAGTTTCCACGTAATTTCCAAAAACCTTCTTTTCCATTTCACAGCTTATTCAACTGAAAGCCTGACAAATTCATTTCGTAATCTAACAAGAAAAAAAGGTTTCTAAAGGCTACATGTTCTGCGAAGTCTCTAATCAGCTGCATAACAAAGAAGCGAATGGAGAA
>JAXGGA010015918.1:0-27908 GCA_038373865.1 Uloborus plumipes
TCACAAAAAAAAAACATCAAGACTTAAATACCTGCACACACAGAACAAATAGACTAATTTTACAGCTTCATTAAGTACTTCAGTCTTTGTATATGAAAATACTTTACATTCAAGCTGTGACAAAACTCAGTTCAAAATTCTTTCTGGGCAAAATTTGTCCCTTTTTTTACAGTTTTCTAAACATGACTGTTTGCTATGCATTTTTGGGCATATTAAATACTTATCGGAATATTGCAGCTTTTAACGAAAAGTAAAGTTAAAGATCACTAAAGTTACAAACTTGATTGATCATGCAAACAAAAAATCCTAAAAGCTTTAAAAGATTAAAAATGTGCCGAGTTACTGTAGCACACAATTTAACACTACAAAATTTTAAAAATAACTGAAAATATTTTCAGGATGCAAAAGGATTGAAACCTCAAATAAGGCACGCCATTTTCGGCAAGGTACATGTTCCTATGTTGCTATACACTGCGATTCAAAAGTTTAGACAAAATGCAAATATGTGAATAAAAAGAAAACTATTCAACGAAATACTTTCAAATTTCTACTGCAGGTACACAATATGGTCCCAAATACGTGTCTGGAGTTCTTATAACTATAACTGGAATCAAATTTTGGATATTACAAAAGACATTTTTTTACATTGTTGCAAAAGTTTAGACAATAGTCAGATTTTATGCAAATATCCCTTGAAATGTGATTGGTGGAGGAAATGCGGGACTGTATTATTCATTTATAAAGTGCAGAGATTGCTGAATAAATAATCAAAATCTCAAAAGCTCTTTAGTTCTCGTGTAAAGAAGATGAGAAAGTTTGGAAGCCAAAATTTGAAAATGAACCTACTTTATTAATTTTTTGTCTTCTAAATCGGCTCTAGTATGGTAGTACATTGTTTTTTACTTTGTGGAGAGCAAATTCAGACATGCGTATCGATCAAAAAGTCCAAGAAAAATTATATTTCTTAAGGATGAAGGAATTGAAAAAACGGCTCAGACTGACGATTCGCTCCTTAATCCTACAAAACTTCAACTTGGGTCAAAAACAGCACGTGATAGCATAAGTAGATGAACAACTGAATCGGAATGCATAAAAAAAACAAAGAATTGTGCTTGAACCTTTTCGGACAGAGTGTCCCAAATAAGCCATATTTTATTGGTAAAAGCAGCACAGCATATGATCATTGGATATTTCTCAAGTCCCGCGAAAAGAATTATAATCCATCTAGGCCATCCCAATTTTAATAATTTTTATCAAAGAAAGTACCATTCATTTTTTAGTCACGATGATACATATGCTGCTTTTCACATTAAAATCTGGCTTATTTGGGACACTCTGTCCGAAAAAGCTCAGGCACAATTCTTTGTTTTTTTTATGCATTCCGATTCAGTTGTTCATCTACTTGTGCTGTCACGTGCTGTTTTTGACCCAAGTTGAAGTTTTGTAGGATTAAGGCGCGAATCGTCAGTCTGAGCCGTTTTTTCAATTCCTTCATCCTTAAGAAATATAATTTTTCTTGGACTTTTTGATCGATACGCATGTCTGAATTTGCTCTCCACAAAGTAAAAAACAATGTACTACCATACTAGAGCCGATTTAGAAGACAAAAAATTAATAAAGTAGGTTCATTTTCAAATTTTGGCTTCCAAACTTTCTCATCTTCTTTACACGAGAACTAAAGAGCTTTTGAGATTTTGATTATTTATTCAGCAATCTCTGCACTTTATAAATGAATAATACAGTCCCGCATTTCCTCCACCAATCACATTTCAAGGGATATTTGCATAAAATCTGACTATTGTCTAAACTTTTGCAACAATGTAAAAAAATGACTTTTGTAATATACAAAATTTGATTCTAGTTATAGTTATAAGAACTCCAGACACGTGTTTGGGACCATTTTGTGCACCTGCAGTAGAAATTTGAACGCATTTCGTTGAATAGTTTTCTTTTTATTCACATATTTGCATTTTGTCTAAACTTTTGAATCGCAGTGTACTTCCAAAACAGGTTTATGACAAAAACTACAATGGATAAAGATTTAGGGAGAAAATTGGGAAACAGGGACAGAAAATTCCAGAAAAAGCAGGTTATTTACCAAATGTGTAAGGATCATTGGGATCATTCTTAGAACCCGAAAAAGTGAAACAAGGACAAAAATTTTACAAAACAATCAAAAGTTGGAATTCCAGAAAAACCCAGAAAAGTCTCATCCCTGAATTGAAGCAAGTAGGGAGAAATAAATAGGAACACTGCATTATCTGAGGGCCATAGTTAGTTCTAGACTCCCTGAGCTGCACTTTGAGTAAATTAGGCTCTGAGTAAGTTTGTTTGCAACATAGACAACATACTGAAGTTGTAAACACAATATGAAGGAAAACAAAAATTTAAAAAAGCTTACAAGAGTTTCGATAACTTGAGTATCACCTTCACGAGCAGCATGCAATAATTCAGAATTTTTCTTCTTGATATCTGCATCTTCAGCAGCTTTGCAATAAATATAAAAAGTATGATATTAATTTTAAAAACATAACGGTTGAAGAATCATTTTCAGTCGGGGGGGGGGGGGGGATAAAGAAGCATGTTACATTTTTAAAAAATGTATTTAACAATTGATAATGCCGGGATTTTTCAACCTTTCTCACAACTATATGTTATTTTCTGAAAAATCAATAATTTGCAACATAAAGCATAATTTTGTATTGAAAAACAAGATAATTCTTTTCTAAATATAATGAATTTGATTCAGTCTATTTGGTCTAGATTTTTTATTTTATTACTTTTTTTTTTTTTACACAGTAAAAAGTATATTTGATCTATGTTAAAATTTGGTGCTGAATTCAAATATTTAAGTTTATTCCCTATCAGTCACAGATTTTTCGTGACACACAATTGAAATATGAGAGAAATCTGTACATACACACACATGCATGATTAATATTAAGGAAATGAACTGAAACTTAAGCCACTGATTTTTTGTTATTTTGCATCAGAAATGTCTTTCTGATATACAACGATAATCAGTAATTATTTGTTTATTTTGTTCTCCTTGGTATCCACTTTGCGTGGCAGAAATCTCTTGATGAAAACAGTAAGTGTTTGTCACTAACCCCAGTGCGCCACTAACCTCAAACAAGATAGCAAGACTGACAAAAAATCCAGATGATATTTTGTATCTTCAGAGACATATGGCACTCCGTAGTTTTATATGCTTTCAAGAGGTAACCTGAATTTCACAATATTTAAACGCTTTATGGTTGCCTAGAAAACTATGTACAACAGCTGAGAACGTATCCAAATCAAACTTTTCCTGTTATCACAGCTATTATTTGGGGGCCTACAAAAATTCCTTCGTTAATTTTAACATCTCTAACGCAGTGCAAAACTTTGTTTTTAAATACTGAAATATGTCACCACCAGGAACGTCATTTCAAGTTTTTCCAGGGGGGGGGGGGAGGCAAAGAGTCTAAACGCAATGCAATTTCATCGGAAAACATTAAAAACCACTGCCACTTATGTGTAAATACATTGATTTCTCAAAGCCAGGGGGGGGGGCAATTGACCCCCCTGCCCCCCTAAATGACGGGCCTGGTCACCACTAATATCAATAGCTTTCACAAGTTTTTGGTAAGGCCTCATTTAATATGCTGTGACGGTAGATTAATTAATTGCACTAGATTAAATAATGGCAGACATTTGATATTTTTTTACCAGGTTCAATTGACATATATCTAAGGCATTCTTCTTTGATGAAATGATTCTTGTTACTGCTATCCTAATTACATAGGAAACATCAAAATTTGGAATGCGCAAGTTGTAAACCCATTAATTAAGCTACCACTTGAAGGTCAGAATAAATTGTTCAACAGTATATGTCATATTAAACTTCATTTAATGAAAATCTCAAATCTTTATGGTTTCCTTCATTTTAGCTGAATATGCTAATGGTACTAAAGATAACATGTTTCGATTATGCAACAGTACAGCTTTTAAACTTGTCTTGGTAGTGTCAATAAAAAGCCTCCAGTGATCTGTTTGATGTTCAAAGCAGAACGTATTCATTACAAAAAGTGCTAGTATAGTATAGTAAATCATTTTCTTCAGAATAAATTTTTTTTCTCTGTTTAAATTTTTCATGTTTGTTTTAAAAAAACGACACTTAAGCTTCCTTTATAAGAAGATTTCTAGCCATTTAAGCTGGAACCCCAAAGTTCCTCCTATTTTTTAGCCTAATGCAATTCTCAAACAAGGTCATTTAACTCACAGTGACTTAACAAATGCAGTTCACAAAAGAGCCAGTTTCTTGAAAAAATGGATCATCTCTTCCTATTTCTTAGAAAGTGCAATAATTTCTTCATATCTGAAGTAGTCTTCTCTAGGACAATGTGTTGGAGGTTGCAGTGCAGGTCAATCTTCACTATGAGGTACTAACTAGCATAGTAAATTGGTATACTTCATTGCATGTATGCCATAGACACAACAAAGCTCACTTGACAAAATCCTTTTGTCCAAGTAGTCAAGTGCTTTACACAGGTAGTACAGCAAATATGTGCAGCCCACCTCTCATCTCGACCCCCACCATTCGTAACAGTTCTGACCTAATGACGTCACACTTTGTTGTTGATCCTTTAAATGTCAACTCTTCATTAATATAAGAGGTTACGATTGTACAGCATGAGTGGGCTAGTTTTAATATGTTTCATAAAAATACATAACATTAAATTACATTTATTTATATTTAAATTTCCAACCAAGAACAAAATTACCTTTCAGCAGTTTCTTAATGTCATCAGTTTCAGTGATATCTCTTGCTGTTTGACCTTCACAATTTCTAACAAATACATTTGCATTTTTGGATAGTAATAACAGCACCAAATTCTGCAAATAAAAACCAACAAACAAAAATAAACTTTTATTTAATCACTCTTACCAGGTTCAATAATAATATTATCTAATTTTTCCTAGACTTTTCAATAAAAAAAAACATGGGCAAAATAATTTTGAAGTTTGAATGGAATTATAAGGAATGTTTCTGTAAACACATAATCTGTGACTAAAAAAAGTTATAATGATTCAAGTAGGTCATAAAGTAAGTTGCAGTGAAATATTTGAAAAAAAAAATGCCTTACACTGAAAAAACATTGCTTATTTAATTAAATCAAGATCTTCGAAAAACACAAATATTCAATAAATGTGTTTTTTAAATTGCTTTAAGCAGAAAAAAAATAAGAAGAACAAAACATACTTCTCTTCCAGTGTATGCAGCTTTGTGTAATGGCGTATCACCAGTATCATTTACAACATTGATGTCAGCACCCTTCTAAACACATAAATGTAACATAAATATTGGAAGTATGTAAACTGAATATGCAACTGCAAAAAATGTAATATAAACTACACACAAAAATGTACAGTATTATGGCGATTAGCATTTGTAGGATATTTTTCATAGATATTTATACTCTTTCATGATTATAAATAGTATCTTTTTGAACTTTCATTTGGTTAATTTAGCGAAATAAGGTGGGTTCAGTGCCAAAAGAAATAGCATGCACTACATATGTTAGATCTATTATATCCTGTCCTGTTAAAAAATCTATTATAATTTTAAAACAAATTATTTTTAAAAAAAATATATAAACTAGTTTAAGATAGAACCTTAAAGTCCACATAAATTTTCCCTTCACCTAAAAGAGCAGTTCGTACAGATATTTGCTTTATATCAGTGGTGCCCAATAGAGATGAGCCGGGCTCGGCCCGAGCCCGAACCCGAGCCCGAGACGGACTCGGGCCCTTTAACTTCAAGCAACTTTCGGGCTCGGGCGGGCTCGGGCTCGATCTCATATTAAGATAGTCAGTTTTTATACAAATACAACGTTCATGGAATAAAATATTGGGGTACTTAAAGAGCGTGAGAACAGTTTTTCTTAATGGAAACAATAATAATAATAATTCAAAACGATATCACCCACTTATAATATATTTGCGATTGCTATTGCGATATACCATATGGCAGTGCATCCCAAGTGGAAATTAAAAATATATATTGATGTTTGATACACTCGGGCTCGGGCCGGGTCGGACTCAAAACAAGACAATATCACTCGGGCTCGGGCGGGCTCGGATTAAAAATTCTCGGGCTTGGGCGGGCTCGGGCCTTCAAAAGTGAGCCCGAACTCATCTCTAGTGCCCAACCAACAAGTAGTGGGACACATGGGAAACACGAAGTTAACCCACATGGCCTGATGCTCTGTTCAATGTTAAAAATTCAAAACCACAATTCGTCACATTGTCACAAATTTTGAGTTACACATTCAGAAATTGGATTCTGAAAAAAAGATGAACATATCATTAATAAATTAAGGATTCAGTAACTATAACAACAATTCTTGGTATGCAATTTTTTACTTTCTCTGTAATATGTAGAAAAATTTCGAACATTTTAAAGTTTTATATATGTTCTGAACAGGGGCGGACTGGCCATGTGGAAAATTCCACATGGGCCGCATCTACTTTGGGCCGTTTTTTTCTTTCTATATTTATTTATTTTTTAATCAAAAAAAAATTATTTCGAAAAAAAAAAAGTTGGGCCGGCCGCTCTCACCATCCTCCTAGGTTCTCTCAGGGCCGGCCGTTTGGAATCACAGCTAGAACTCTTTCTTTCTTGAGGGGGGGGGGGATGCTGATTACTCAGACACTTTTCTGACCCAACTCACAAAGTAAAAGGGAGGGAAACGGAGGGAAACAATGGCTTTGTGGGGTCTTCGGCCAAAACGGGCCTTCAGGTCTCTTGCTATCTCTGTTCGGAATTGATGCTTCGGGGATTTTTTAGGGAGAAGCGTTATATTGGGGGTGGGGCCATCTGAGGCTGTCTGGGAAAAAGCTTGAAATAAAAAAAAGGCGCCATTCGAAGAAAGGGCCGTATTGGGATTCTTAAGTAACAATGAGAAACGCCAGCTAAATAGTTTTTTTTTCTTTTCTTCTTTCGTGCTTGATGTGCTTCCCGCCACTTTTTAAGCAATGGATAGTCCCACGGCTTAGGCTATTTTAGCAATCCGTTCTATTATTCATCGTACTTGACTATTTAATGGAATTACATCTGTTTTGCATCAACAGCGACAAAAATCTTTTCGAAGTAAGGTTAATGTTTTAAATGATGTGTTTGTTGTTTTAATCTCGTTAAATAATACGAAGTTGAAATAATCTATATACATAAAAGACTACTTTTGTATACGTATGACCGGGGTAAACTTCAAAACTACTGGACCGATTTTAACCATTTTTTCACCGTAGATAGCTACAGTAACAGGGACCAGGATAAGCTATGATTTATTTCTAAAAAGCTTAGTTTAAAAAGTTATTATGGAAAATAGTAAATTTCATGTAATTTCCCCATTAAATGATTAAATTTTCAACCCATTGTTGCAAATTTTGGTTGCCTCGCAACAATATTAATAGTCATCATGATGAAAATTTTGAACCAAGGCTTCTCTGGAGTAAGTATGAAATTTATTGCTTTCTTAGGATTTTCATATTCATCGCTAACGGATTAAATATAAAGAGAATTGATTTTGGCAATAGTTAGAGAATATAAAGTGTTTATAGTCAAAAAAATTTCTAATTAGGTACATAAGATGTTTTCACCTCACCAATGTAGTCACGAGGATAGAAACTAATAATGGGACTTATTTAACGTGCAATATTTGGAAATGGTTAATTCCGGTGCGATTGATACTGTAAATATATATATATTTTAAAATACCAAGCCTATAACATTTCCTATTTACTTAAACATTATTTGTAGTTTACATTTGTATTTAGGGTGTGCAATATTTTTTTTTAGTTTATCCATAACATAGCCATTGTTTACAGAAGTAGCCATTATGTTTATAGATAAGCACTTTAATGTTGAAAAATTTATGAATGAATTTCACTAAATTACCCTACACTCAGAAGAAACCCGGGAAGGGCCGGGTACCCGGCTAGTGATTATTATAAATTGAATATATTTTTGTTTATCTGTTTAAATTCCTAAAGGTACAAAAAGTATAAAGGTTAAATTTAAAATGTACTCGATATTTAATTTCATTAGAAAACAAAACTCGAAGTTTAGGAGTGCAGATTGAGCCTTCGCTCTCTCCCCCGCCCAATTTTCACTTAGATTTTTCGTTACTTTTCGGATGAATTGCACTCACAATTAAATCAACTTTTTTGCTCAGTTACCAGGCAAAATGTAGACGGGGCTCTAAGTTATTACAGATATGGGTCTTTTGTCTGATCAACTTCTTCGGTTACAAAACAGACCATTAGCTCACCTTTATGTGCCTTTTTGTTGATATTCCTCACATTTTTTAATGTGCTCTCTTTGTTTTTTTCTTTGTATTTTGGATTAATCTTATAGTTGGATCTGTATCAGAAAAGTAATACAATAATCTGTTTTGTGGTGCAGACTATCCTAAATTTCAGGGAGGTTGGGGGGTTTTCCCCCGGAAGAAATTTTTTGGAAAAACGGTATGAAATCCCACATTTTATGAAATAATTGAGTCTAATGAAGAAAGAAAAGTCAAATAAAACCCCCTTTAAAGTTACACATTTCATAAAAAGTTCTTTCCGTTCGAAACAAAAAAAAAAAAAAAAGAAAAAAAGAAAAAATACAACAGAAAAAATTAGTTAAAATAAATATGTTTGCTCAACTTTGAATTATCTTCCAGAAATAAGTCATAACACAATGACAAAATTTGAAAGGATTCAATAGTACGCTTCCAGAAATAATCAAGTACGAGACAAGAATTATGTATTCAGATTATCTACAAAAACAACGTAATAAAAAACATATTTTAGACAAAAATAAAGAATGTGTTTTGTACACTGTAAGACACTTATTATATACACTATAAGATTTTTTTAGCAATTATCTTGCATTTGTCATGTAATTTTTTTTAATATGATAATGAATGCCAAATGCTTGAAAGAAATATTTAGAAAGTGAAATTTTTGATTTCTGAAGAAAGATGCTGAAGTCCACATATTTTAAAATAAATATTTACGTTTTTCATTGCATAACCTGACACATGATACAGTCGCGTAATTGTTTTGTATTTCTGCTCTCTCTCTCTCTCACACAACGAATCATATTTTATGAAAATAGTATTTTCAAGTTAAAAGTATTTTCTAGTGCAGTAAGCAGTTACATAGAATTTTAAAATTTATACCATAAAAAGGTCCATATAAAATAGTTGGGATTACACCCAATCACTATACATGCCCACCGTTTTATGATTCCATACTTGTTTAAATTATTATTTTAGCAGAGCAACAAACATGGAGACGCTCAAGATAAAATACAGTGCCGCCAGGAAAGGGGGCGAGACCTAACATTTAATATTAATGGCAATCGTAAGGACTGTTTTGACCAAAAAAACCTCCCAGATAGTAATTCTGGCTGCGCTAGAGGCAAGGGCGTATATATGGGGTGGGCCCAGGCTCCCAAAATCAAGGAAAATTGTCCCGAAATAATGTTAAAATGTGTTTTTTTAAAAGGAAAGAATTTCTCCGCTTTTCGCTAAACACCAACAAAGACAACTAAAAATTGCAGTTACGAGCCTCAATGCCAAAACATTTCCGGGAGAGCCTTCAAACACCTTTCTATCACTCAAATTTTGAAAATGTTCTGAGAGAGAGCGCCCTACCCTCTCGATTTCTTTCAACGAATTATAGCGCAATTGCGAATTTAAAACTTCAATGTCACAAGAGCAGCTTCTGAATCCATACTTTTTTCTTTTCGTCATTAAAGATAGCCTAAAATGAGTTTTCAGAACATCAATTTTAAAACATTTCCAGTTGAGGGTTCCCTAACAAAAGTCTGAAATAAGCTTGGCTATGCTTGATTACTTCGGCCCCCTCCAAAATTCAAACATATGTACGCCACTGGCTAGAGGAGAACCATAAACGGAAATAATTCTCCTGATGATTTTTGTTCCAATTTTGGAAAAGTTAGGCACCAGAACATTTTTGGCAGAGGGTGATAAAGAATAAGTGTCCGGCAAATTGAGGGAGTTGGGTACCCCCCTGTACCCCCCCCCCCCGACGCTACGTTTATGGCAACAGAACTGTTTAATAGTTTATTTAAAAGGGAATTATATGCAGTTTGATTTGATGTGCTACTTAAATGCTGTACGTGAAAAACAAATTTCATAAAATTTAAACTCAAAATTCAAAAGCTTTTGAAGTATTATTTTATAATAATTTTGAAAAATTGAATTGAAGTATTTGAATGATTGATGCATTAATAAAATATATTTTTCATTTTTTATAAATTACTTTTCATTAAAATTAAGCTAAGATTTGAAGAAATTATAGTTCTTTTACGGACCTTTGAAAAAATATTTTATAATCAAAATAGCATTTGCGAAGTAATATTATTGAAAGCACCACTTCTTTTCCCTGACAAGTATTTTATTATAAACAAACTCTTTGTCCACAGTATTTTTCATTTGCTGCCGGGAGTAATCTTTACAAAATTCTCCAAAACTAACTGTTTGCAACATTTAATTAAAAGCTTTAAATTGTTAACGTATCGCTTTAGACAGCTCTTATCTCCATCAGTAGTTGGAAAGTTAATAATATTTTCCTATCTACTAGAAATACCCATAATGCTTTGATGTTCTTTTGTTTATTTTAGTGGAAAATAGCCGATCTAGTTTTAGTTATATTTTTATTTTACAATTTTAAAAGCAAATCTAAAATTTCCGAGCCTGAAATTCAGTATTTCCAGATTTGTTTTTAAATTACAAGTAGCATTCCTTGGTATTTGCAACTACAATCGAAACGTACATTTCTTTTAAACCTTTTCATCTTAAATTTTTTTTTTATGATTATTCAATTTCAAAGTGATAAATACAATGTAAATTTGAGAAAAATAGCATATTTCCAAATTTCGGAAAAAATGGCCAATAATATGACTGAGCACTATTTCAAATTCATAAAGTTCTTTAGATTTTTCAGTTTTATGAAATTAAAAAGTCCTGTATGAAAAATCTGGACAGGTTCTTGTAGAGTAACACTGTAATTTTTATCATTTTTAGTTTATCTTCGAGTAACTTTTTAAAAATAGGATTTTGTATTCATTAATTTTGTTCAATTTGTGTCATTAAAGGGCTTAATTCAAACTACAATTTCTTTGAAAAATATTTTTTGTCATATGATTTTCAAGCAAGCAAATAATACTCATACAATGAAGTCAAAATAGTCAATTTTTCCCGGTTTCTTTGGTTGTACATCATAAGCGACCGTCTTGTACACTTGTATTTAGCCATCATGGGTTTCATCGAGAGAAATTGCGACTGTTTTTGTTCGGAGTATTTCTGTGCATTTTTAAAATGTTGTTATGAAATAATGACTGCTCCTCAAAACATTTTTTTTTCTTTGCAGAGTAATTCAAGCTCACACACATCCAATACTTCCGAAAACTTCTAATTCGTGATGCATAATGTATTCACATTCTAAACGTTTGGTTTAAGTGTTAACGCATTACGTTTGGTTTAAGTGAAAATTTTCATTAGTTTGCATAAGTTCAATACAATTTCAAGCAAGGATTTTGATAAGAACAATTGAATTTTTTATGTGGTTTAATATTACAGATCATAGGCATATATCTTATTCTTGATTTAAATAGGTTTTTTATTCGCTTACATAACAAATTACATTTTTAAGTGCGGATTTTCAAAAAACCCACATAACTTTTTTCTGTCTTTTTTTTTTTATTGCGTACAGAAATTTAGACTCTCAAACATTTTTTGAGAATATTAGGTCCTTGACGTATCATGTTTACATTATAGATGTTAGCAAAATTAATTTAATGAAGGGTTTCTGAAAAAAATAATCTTATTTTTTCTAACTGAGAAGGAGTCTTTTTTTTTTTTTTAGTTAGAAAATTTTCGGGCTGGGAACAATGCATTCTTGGGTAGGGGGCCGGCAAGAATTTTTTTTCCACACAAAAATTTTAGAGCCAGTCCGCCCCTGGTTCTGAACCATAAGAATTGTATCAATATGAGGAGTAGCCCTTGAGTAAAAATGGATTTGGGCAACATTGCTTCATATGTAGGATCAATTAATTTAAGTTCATAAAGTGAAAATTTCATTTTAATTATTCATTTATTTTACTGTAATACGTATAATTATTATTTTGCGATCGCTGCTAAAGAATATTTCTTTTATTACCACTATTTATATTCATACTATTACATGACTAACATAATAAATACCTATGCATCACTAACATACTTTTATAAGAATTTCAACTATGGCTTCATGTCCAAAATAACAAGCTAAGTGCAAAGGAGTCCAACCATAGTTACTCTTTTGCTCTCCTAAAAAGAATAAAAATGAAGAAACTTAAAAAACAGTAAATCAGTTTTTAAAAAAAAACAGAGTATAATTTGAACATTTTAAAAATGAGGTAAATAAAGCTTAAAAATTAACCGAAACCTTCATAATGGTGAAGGGTCCTTCCTCATCAGGGCTAGAATATTGACAGCCTAAATATTCCTTAAAAACACAAAAAAAACTAAAAATCAACAAAAATGATTTCAAAATAAATACTGATTAGTCAATTTTTCGCAAAAAAAAGTTTTTGAAGCTTTTTTTCATTGTTTATTTTTGTTTGTAACCTATATTTATAAACATAATGCAGGGCTGCCAATCTTTTCTGAACAATAAAGGGTAGTTAGAGTGAAAAAAATTAAATTTTCAAGTGTTTATGAGCAGTCTTTTAACTAAAAGCTTATTTAGACTCATCTTTCATAACCCTCACCACCATAAGAGGGGCATACAAATTACAACTTCCCATGTGCTTAAAACAAATGTCTTAACTATGCAGTGCAGCAAAGATAGTAAACAGGGACGGCTCGGCTCATGTATAGGCACTGCGGAACTGCAGCACTCACCTACTTTTGTACTCATTGCATTGTTATGAGCCCGTCCCACTTTCAAACTTTCTCAAATGATGACTGAAATCTTGATGAAAACACAATAAATTTATTTACAAATGTACAGTAATTTACATTGAAGCAGAAAACAATTGCTAACTATACAGCAATTAAACAGATATCAACAATCATAGTTCACTCAGCTGTAAACCATGTAATTAAAACCAAACTAATATATGTGAAACAGTAATAGCATAAACATTACACATTCGCAAAGAGAATACAGTCGAACCTGTTTATCTCGAAAACCTCTCTATGTCGAAATTTTTCCATTTCCCTGCTTTCACAGCATAAATTCAATGTTTTTTCTCATGTTTATCTCGAATGATTTTTCCTGAAAACCTCTATATCTCGAATTTTGACGACTCTCATTATTGAATTTCATCTCCAGCCACCTTTATCAATAAAGTAACTTGGAGACAAAAATCATCTTTTGCACAATCATTCGAAGACTGTTTGTACTTAAAGGTATGCATTAACTTGCTACTGATATGGTCATCACAATTAGTAAAATGTTGATTCACAACATGCATGTCCTACAGTAAAATATTCAACAATATCAATACAAAACAATCTATTAAATATTTGACTTTGTTCCAACTGCTTATTTTTGTAAATTTTATCGCAACCTCTGTATCTGGATTTTTTTTTCTGTCCAGTGAAATTCGAGATAGACAGGTTTGACTGTATTATAAGAGGGAAGACTTCCAGCCATTTATTTATGCCCGAAATGAGGCCAAATGTCGTCAAGCTTGGCAATGGCTTGTGAGATTTATCGCCAAATGTGGTACAAAGCAGGAAAAACAACTTACAGGCAAGGTTACAATTGAACAACGATAATTTCAAAGAAAGATCAATGGGAAAAACAGCAAATAAAACAAATCAATAATAAAATAGTTCAAAAATAACCGCTATTTACAAGATTTGTAACAGTATAATGTCTTTATTAATTAATTCATATTTTTTGAAATAATTGATTTTTACCATGAAGAATAATTAACATTCACCAACCATTTATAAAATATTATAAGCAAGCATCACTAGATGGAAAAAGAAAATGTGACACCAAAATTGTGACCCCAGGATTGAAAAAGGGCACTTTTTAATTTTTAAGGCATTTTTTCTTAAACAAAGGGCACGTATCAGTTGAAGGGTGGGTACCTTCATCACCAGCAAACGGACCTCAGAAAAATTTATTTCATTAAAAAAATTTGTCATTGAGCAAAGGGAGGGAGTATATTCATGCTTAAGAAAAAACAATTATATATTGTTGATCTAATCCCAGTGTCAAAACTAGGGTTTATGTGTGTGTGTGTGTGTATGGTGGTTCCTTTAGCAATATGAATTTAGTTTTAAATGTAATATTGGGGAGAAATGGGGGGGGGGGGGTGATTTTTGGTTGGGAATCTCTTAAAATTGCAGCTATAAAATTGTAAGTTCAGACAATCTTTCTTTGGTAATGTTATGATTAGGAAATGTTTCCAAGTTAAAGACTCAGAACTGTCCAAATGTGATTTAGTCCGTGGAGTTAGTGCAAAAATATTTCACTTCCGGATACAAGTCTGAAATTTTATGTGGGGCTTATATTCACATAGGAGGACAAAAAAAACGCCGGGAGACACTTGATCAGAGATCAAGGTCATTCTGTGATGACGTCATCAAAATGGCCGCTTTTACAGGTAAATATGTTCGTTTAACTGCTTAAAACTCCATCATAGATTCAAATATTGCAAAACTCAAATATATCATCTGAAAGCTCTTTATAAAAGCTATTTAGAAATATTTAATTTTTCTTTCTGAGATCAAGGTCTCACCTGTAATGACGTCATCAAAATGGCCGCTTTTACAGGTAAATACGTTTGTTTAACTCCCCCTAAAACTCCATCATAGATTTAAATATTTCAAAACTCAACTATATAACCTAAAAGCGCTTCAAAAGGTCTATTTAGAAAGATTTAATTTTTCTTAGTGAGGTCAAGGGCCCACCTGTGATGACGTCATCAAAATGGCCGCTTTTACAATTAAATACGTTCGTTTAACAACTGCTTAAAACTCCATCATAGATTGAAATACTGCAAAACTCCAACATATCATCTGAAAGCTCTTTAAAAGAGCTATTTAGAAAGATTTAATTTTTCTTTCTGAGGTCAAGGTCCCACCTATAATGACGTCATCAAAATGGGCGCTTTTACAGGTAAATACGTTTGTTTAACTCCCCCTAAAACTCCATCATAGATTTAAATATTTCAAAACTACACTATATCATCTGAAAGCCCTTTAAAAGAACTATTTAGAAAGATTTAATTTTTCTTTCTGAGGTCAAGGTCCCACCTATAATGACGTCATCAAAATGGGCGCTTTTACACGTAAATATGTTTGTTTAACTCCCCCTAAAACTCCATCATAGATTTAAATATTTCAAAACTCAACTATATCATCTGAAAGCTCTTTAAAAGATCTACTTAGAAAATATTTAATTTTTCTTACTGAGGTCAAGGGCTCACCTGTGATGACGTCATCAAAATGGCCGCTTTTACAGGTAAATATGTTCGTTTAACTGCTTAAAACTCCATCATGGATTAATATATTGCAAAACTCAAACATATCATCTGAAAGCTCTTTAAAAGAGCTATTTAGAAAGATTTAATTTTTCTTTCTGGGGTCAAGGTCCCACCTGTAATGACGTCGTCAAAATGGCCGCTTTTACAGGTAAATAAGTTTGTTTAACTCCCCCTAAAACTCCATCATAGGTTCAAATATTGCAAAACTCAAACATATCATCTGAAAGATCTTTAAAAGAGCTATTTAAAAAGATTTAATTTTTCTTTCTAAGGTCAAGGGTCCACCTGTGATGTCATCAAAATGGCCGCTTTTACAGGTAAATACGTTTGTTATACATTTTCAATTTAAAATTGTTATAACTTTTCAACTATTTGTGTTAGAAAATAAAACCAAGCACTATAAAATAGCTCTTTTAAAGCGCTTTCGGATGATATGTTTCAGTTTTGCAATATTTAAATCTATGATGGAGTTTTAAACAGTTATATGAGCGCATCTACCTGTAAAAGCGGCCATTTTGATGACGTCATTACAGGTGGGCCCTTGACCTCAAAAAGAAAAATTAAATCTTTCTAAATAGATCTTTTAAAGCACAGGGTTGCCACAGGAAAAATGTTACAAAAAAGTAGCAAAAGTCGCCTAAAAATACTTAAAAAGTTGCAAAAAAGTTGCCTTCAAAATAAAAAAAAAGTTGCAAAAAAAGTAGCCATAAAAAAAAAAAAAAAAAAAAAAAAAAAAAAAAAAAAAAAAACGGTGCAAAGAAGCTGAATAGAAACATGTGACAAGCTAAACTGAATCATGAGTAATGCTTTAAAACAAGTTCAGAAAATAAACATATTTTGAACTAATGGTTAAAGGTACAAATGAGGAAAAAAACAAAACAAAAGAGTACAATCGAGGTTGCTTACTTTACAAGACTGCTGCCATTCAAAAGAAAAAATAATAATATACTCATATAAATACAGAAAAATTACTCCGAAAATCTATGTTTTTGCTTTTTTACAGAAAAATAATTCTAACAAAGTAGTTTTCCTTTTGTTCATTAAGCAATTTAATTTATTTTCTTCATCTTCATGCTCTCTTTTCTATTAATCAACTTTATACTGCTGAGCTATTCTAATACTTTCAATGTCTTTTGCTTTAATAGCTGATTTTAGCCTCTGGTTTACCTGTTTAAAAAGTACATCAGCTGATTTTTGAGTTTCCTTCCTCTCTCTATTTACAAATTTGACTTTTTATTCTAACTTTTTAACAGATCCCTTCAAACTTGACAGCTTTTCTTTTTCTATTTTTCTTTGTTTCAACTTTTCTTCATTTTCTTTTTCTAATCTCACAATTGCTCTTCCTTCTCTTTCTTCTGGTCTTCAAGGTAGAACTGGTATGATTTGTATGCACCATAAGCTAAATTTAAAAGTTCCTTATCAATTTGGAACTGTGCAACTGTAGAATAGCGCTTCAGAGCATCTTATAATAAGCCTGTCATTCAATACGCGTTCCGACATCAAAGATTTATCTTCCGATAGAGCTATCCTGGATATTGAAAACCCCTGAATATTGAACTTCACTATTACCATGAGGCTAAATGTGACTAAAAATGAATGTTACTTTCTCTGATGAAAATCATTAAAATTTGGGTGGCTTAGATGGATTATAATTCTATTAGCTTGACTAGAGAAAAGATTTGATGAGCATAAGCTGTGCTGCTTTTACCATTAAAATCTGGCTTATTTGGGACACTGTTTCCGAAGAGGCTCAAGCACAATTCTTTTTTTTTTTTTTGGGGGGGGGGGGGCATCCGACGCAGTTGTTTATCTACTTAGCTGTCACGTACTGTTTTTGACCCAAGTAGAAGTTTTGTAGGATTAAGGGGCGAATCGCCAGTTTTAGCCGTTTTTACAATTCCTTCATCCTTAAGAAATATAATTTTTCTAGGCCTTTTTGATCAATGCACATGTCTGAATTTGCTCTCCACGAAGTAAAAAACAACGTACTATCATACTAGGGCCAATTTAAAAGACGAAAAATCAGCAAAGTGGATTCCTTTCCAAATTTCGGCTTCCAAACTTTCTCTTCTTCTTTACATGAGAACTACAGAGATATGGAAGTTTGATTATTCATTCAGCAATCTCTGCACCTTAAAGTCGAAGCAAAAAGTCCCACCTTTCCTCCAACAATTTCCTTTCAAAAGATATTTTCATAAAATCTGACTTTTGTCTAAACTTTTGCAACAGCAAAAAAAAATGTTTTTTGTAATTTCCGAATTTTGTTTCGGTTATTTTTTTAAAAACTCCACACACATATTTGGGACAATATTGTCTACCTACAGCAGAAATTCGAATGCATTTCGCTGAATAGTTTTCTTTTTATTCATATATTTGCATTTTGTCTACTATTTTGCATCGCACTGTATAAGGTTTCAGCTTTTGGAAAAGCGTAGATATCAGTAATGTAAGAAGTATACAAATTAGTTCCATACAGGATTGACTTTCGTTTTCGCATCACTTAAGCCACGCCCAACTTGTTGATTGGATGCAGTGGATCGGTGCAGCCCATAACGTCTATTTAGGAAAGGTTTTATTCTTGAAATGGAAATTATTTAAAACCATGGGTGAAAGAAAATCTCCAGGTGTTTAAAAAGAAAACTTATGTCAGGAGGGAAAAGTCTCCAAAAAAGCAGATTCAGTGAAGAAAAGTAGCTTTTTGGCCTGTTTTTGCATAAAAAAGTAGCTAAAGTCGCCTTGTGTCTAAAAAAGTAGCAAAAAGTAGCATTTAAGTATCCTGTGGCAACCCTGAAAGCACTTTCAGATGATATAGTTGAGTTTTGAAATATTTAAATCTATGATGGAGTTTTAGTGAGAGTTAAACAAACGAATTTACCTGTAAAAGCGGCCATTTTGATGACGTCATTACAGGTGAGACCTTGACCTCAGAAAGAAAAATTAAATCTTTCTAAATAGCTCTTTCAAAGAGCTTTCAGATAATACATTCGAGTTTTGCAATATTTCAATCTATGATGGAGTTTTAAGCAATTAAACGAACGTATTTACCTATAAAAGCGGCCATCTTGATGACGTCATCACGGGAGTTCATGACCCCTGATCAAGTGTCTCCCATTGGTTTTTTGCTCTTATATGTGTACATAAGCTCTGTACCAAATTTCACACTGGTATCTGGAAGTGAAATATTTCGGCTGTTTTTGTCGCTAACTCCACAGACTAATTACAGGTAATTTTTGATAAGGTTGGGTAAGGATGGTTGGGTAAGGATTCACACATTTAGACAATCTTTGATGATTTTAGGAAGAATTGATTCAGGAGCCCCCAGAATTTTTTCGAAATTTAAGTCTTAAAAATTGAAGTTCAAATATCCTTATAAAATACTTCCTTAAACTTGACTTCCTTAACAAACTGCCTTAATATCCGATGGATACCTTAAATATTTTTGAAATTGAAGGTCTACTAATGAAATTTGGCACTTCTTGTATGATTCTTCTATGGTAAGCCCCCCTCTCCCTTTTCCTTAGCAATTCTTTGAAGTCAAAACACAGAGCATCCACCCTCCTACCTTAGATTACCACTGAGAGCTGTGAAAAAGTAATTCAACTGCTCCAAATGCAAAAGCGCTCGCTTAAAAGAATCGCAATCGCAAAAATGGACCTCTTGTTAATAAGATTATGATAACCGCACATTTCTGATCTCAAATTCATTGTTTAAATTTTATTTTCAATCTAAATGCTTATTCTGCGCTTTGTAATATTTTTAGAACAACACGCTCCAAAATGGCGCGCTTCAAAATCATTTCGATGCGTCGTTGATCGCTTTTTAGTTCTTTAATTCTTATTGTAATTATTTTATCTAATTTGATTTATTATTCTTATTTTGAAGGGGAAAATGTGTGGAGGGAGCAGAAAAATTGAATTGTATGTGAAGTGCTAGAGCAATTTTTTGCCCTTTTTTTGAACAGGTGGAAAATAAGGACAATCCAAAGGAATCATTGATTACATGAAAGAGAAATAGATGAGTTTTTACTGTATTTAAGGCTAATAGCTATTTATAAAGGGCGCGCTCAATTGGTACTCATAAGCAGAAATTTTCTAGCCAGTCTACGAGACTGATTCCGGCAGTTGGAAATAATCTGCAGCATTTTTATTAGTTTACTCTTTTTTTTTTTAAATTCAAATTGAGGAGTATTTAATGACTTTTTAACACATTCGCTACCGATAAGTTGTCCCTTTGCAAAATCTCTCAGAAAACACCAGTTAAACTATACTGATTGAAGAGAAGAAACATAACGTTTTTTAACATCATGCGCTTTTAAGGAGTCGGAAATCTTTTTAACCAACCATAAATATTTAAATAATTGATTTAGAAAATTCTATTGATTACTTACATACCATACCAAATTATCTTCACTGAATTGCAAATACAGTCCACGTCTGATATAACGACCACAACCGTCTCCCTCCCAAAGAAAAAGGTCTTTATGACGAGGAGGAGTAGTTGCTAGTAGATTAATAGTGTATGAGAATAAAGCTGGGGCCTTTCTCATGGCTGCTTATAATAGGATGGTAATGTAAAATGTATAATGAAAGTACGAAACAAGGGATAATTTCGTTTGTTTTGACGATGAACAGCATCACCATTTGGCTGACCAAAGACATTTATTTTCTCTCAATTTTCGTTGAGCTGTATTTGATTTTCCTTCCCCTTCTTTTGAAAATTATCTGCAGATCGCTGAAAAATCTGCGACGTACGTCTCGCGTCTCGCAATTTCTGCTACTGGGAATTGGTAGTACTTGTTTTCATTTTTACAATTTAAGTAATATATCTCCTGTTCTTTTGTGAATTTCAGCAAAATTTTTGAAGACATTTACTAGGTATTTACCATAGATAAATTCCAATTAAAAACAGATAAAGCACTAGTAAGAATTCACCTTGCTAAATTTCCTTTAAATTTGGAGGAATGATTATTAAATGGAACAAGTCAACTTCTTTTTTTGGGGGAGGGTCATTGGAAACCATCCCGTGGATTGAGTGACAGAAGCACCTACATGCAAAAGGTGTTAAAAATAAAACTTAAGATGAAAGCAGGTGGCTGTGAGTATCTGGACAGAAAGCATGGGTTCATTTCTTGCTCAACAAAAGAAATCATCAGCTTTATTGGAATCCAAGTTGGGGCGAGGAGGGAGAGGCAGGAAAGGGAAAACAAGGGGAGGAAGGCGTAGGCGCATCTTTAACATTTTAAGGCAGTCTTTGTCCAAAATCATCAGGGCACTGGTTTCTAAACAAAAAGGCAAGGGCACATTGCTAGAATAAAAGGGCAGGTGGGGCGCGAAGCCCTCCCACCCAAGCATAGGGGAAGCTCGCCATGGCTCTCCGCGGCTTTTCTAACATCAGATTTCTAAAGCAAAATGAAGTCTTATATGACGTTCCAAATGAAGAAACTTTGGTGTGAATCCAAACTTTCTTCATTTGAAACGTCAAAGATACTTACACCTTAAACATTAGTTTCTTACACTTTTTTAAATGACATAAAATTGAGAAAACATTTTACCTTTACAATTTAAGTCCAAGTTTATACTGCCATCAAGAGTTGATTTCAACAAATCTTCAACAGTTGTTAAATCACCAGTACGGGCACTAAGCAGTAAACTTTCTTCAGGAGTTTCACAAGGAACTGGAGAGTTTGAGTTTGATGCATCGCTTTCAGACATAATGAAATGACCTACAGAACTTTCAAATGAGCCATAATTAACTCTTTCAAAAAAAAAAAAAATCATGCATTTTAATAATCATACAGTAAAATTTTCATTACTCAGAGTCATAACTTAAAAACTCAGATAAAACATACTTGATCCTATTTGTAGAAAAAGCAAATCATATATTACATTCTTTTTTTTTTTTTTTTTTTTAAACTGAAGATCTAGCTCGGTAACAATTTTGGATTCAAAACTCTAAATTATAACTTTTACAACAAACACCTAGAAAAATATTATATGAACAATTAAAAAAAAAAAAAAAAAAAAGGGACAGAATCATATAAAAGAATGCAGTTTTCTCCAAATGTTGCTTTTGACATAGCTTTTCATTCTTTTTTTTAACTAATTTGACTTTTTGGCAAAAAAAAAAAAAAAACTCAGTCACATTCTTTCAGAATATTTAAATTCGATTTGATTCTTCAGTTTTGTAATAGTATTTAGTAAAGTAGGGGAGAGAGGGGCATGTTTGTCCACTTTTCATTACATTAACAAATTAAAAGAGCATTTTGATTTTCAACCATGAGTTTTACTAAATATTTATTATTATCCCTGATTTTTTTTTTTTTTGAAGATCTTCAATTAATTAAACTGTTTTATATTAAATTGTTTTAGAAATTTGTTAAGTGAACCAACGTATCGCAAGCATAGGTACGCTGGTTCACATATTGAAAACAACTTCTCTAACAGTTCTAATGATAAATAGTATACAATATTGTAACTAACTTATGTTCTTTTGTGTTTAGCAAAAAAAAGCAAAGTTTGAAGATCAATATGAAATATTAAATTGACCAACTTATATGCTATTAATATTTCTAGTTTTTACTATATACATTTTCTCAAGAATCAGATGAAGTTGGAGTCATCAAGTTCCCTTTTGCTATTTTTGCCTTTCTAATTCGTAATAAAATGTTTCCCTTTTTGCGAGTTTTCTAAAAGTGGACCAACAGACCCAATGTTCTTGGTCTGAAAAAATACACTCTATAAATAAGTGCCTTTGAAATAGGGATGGACCGGATAGTGATTTTGCCGGATACCGGATATCGGATATCCGGTGAATCATCCCACACCGGATACCGGATATCCGGTCGGATATCCTGCGGATATCCGGCATTACAATTACATTGCATGTTCGCTTATTTTTATGTAATGCAGCTTCAAAACAATAAATCAAAGTTGTTTCTCGCGTAATTTCTTTAAGAACATGTTAAATACATTTAAATTAATTTTTAAAGCCTCTATTTTATTTGTACAGGAGTAGCGCTACATATGAAATGAAACACTAGCATATTGTGATTTCTTTCTAAATAATGTATTTTTATCAAAATAGACGAAACTTTAAAAGATTGAATTAAATATTTCTGTATATACTCAAAGTTTAAACTTTTAATTATTCTTAGTTTAAATTTTAAAGCTTTTCTGTTTCAATATCATTTCAATAGGTTTCTACGTAAATGATACAGTTATTAAATATTTCACCAATATTTAAAAAAAAAGAAAGAAACGAAGAAAGAAAAAAAGAAAAAAAACTAAGCTCAGATAAACGTTTTTTTTTTTTTTTTTCAAATTGATACAGATTTTATTAGAATTTTATGAATTTAAACTTCATTACAAAGTAACACATTTTCTTATTTCTAATTTTGCAATAATATAAAGCAAAATTTTGCTTTGAAATTCTTTTTTTTAAAGAATAATATGCATGAAATTTTTCTAACATACAAGTTAAAGAAGAAAATATTAAAACAGGACCAGTGTGTTAAATAATAATAATAATAATAATAAAGTTATACTCAAATAATCAGTTAAAAATTTTATATAACTCCAAAAAACAAAGGAACATGTTTTCTGAAGATTCAAATCAGCAGTTTAAATATACTTTTAAGAGGTATGCTAAAGTTGTTCACTTTTTAAAAAACAAATGAGTAAACTTTACTTGAATAATCAACTTGAAATTTTACTTTAGTTCCAAAAAATTAAGATACACATTCTTAAAAGTGGCAAATTATCATTTTAAATACCTTAAGGGTCATGCTAAACATATTCACTTTTTAAAAAAAAAAATAATAAACTAATTCTTAAACGATCACCTCGAAATTCAACTTCATTTTGAAAAAATAAAGATACATTCCGAGATGCAAATGTTATATTTATGGGTTATTCCAGCCAAAATGGTACAAATCATGTCTGAAATTGTCGAGTTAAGTTTATCAAATGAAGTAATTTTCGCCAACTAATCATTGTTTTGAAAATTATTCTCTGTTTATTTGTGCATAATAAAGTGTAAATGGCTTGTATATATGAGTCATTCATTAAGGGTTTTGAATAGTTCGACCACTTTGTGTAACAGAGGAGACAAATGAGGTTTGAAAAATATATTTCTAATTGTAAAAAAAAGTTAATTACAGAACAAGTATAAAATGGACTAAACATCCTAAAACTAATTCTGTCTGTAATTTCAAGAAAAAATATTTTTTGCATTATTAATGCGACTGTAACAGAGTGGACATCCCACAGTGCAAATTAACTATCATCAGCAAAGAATTTTAGGCTTATCTTAGTTACTGATTATATAATTCAATGTATCAAAGTAATCAAAGCAGATACATTACTTGTACTTATTAAAAAAAATATCACATTGAATGTGATTGCTTATTTTATTTCTGAAAGGCTTGTAACAGAGTGGACAGTTTGAAACATAAAAAAAATCTAGGAACAAAGATAAATAGGTGTTTTTCCAAGATTTTTTTGTTTACATACATAAAAATCAGCAGAAAGGGTGTCAGAAGCATTTTTTGTGCTGTGCATTGCAAATGATTTTGTTGTTGCATTTCAGCTTAATCTTAAATTGCATTTTAAGTCCTAGCAATTTGAAGCTGGGGCAGATCATTTTTTCCTTCTTCTGCCAATGCAAATTAACATCTTAATTACAGTCAAGTCTCAATAGCTCATAGTCCCAAGGAACCGGCTAAAAGCTTAGAGTTATTGATAGTTCGAGTTACAAGCAGTTCCTACCGTCTTTTCAAGAATTTGGGACCAAATGAAAGCTTTGAAATGAAGGTATATTTGAGTTTATAAAGCTTTGAGTTATCGAAACTCGATTGAATGTTATTGAAGGTCATGCTCAACATGTTCTCGAGGAGTTACGGAGCGGCGTGACAGACGTGAAAAGATTCTAATAGCAGAGAAATATATTTTCTGAAAGGATGGCATTACAAAAAGAAAGAACGAAACAAAGTGCAAAATTCAAAATTTCTTTACCCACATTTAAACTCTTTCAAAAAAAAAAAGCATGGTTTTAAGTTGCGACGATTCATGGGGACAGATGTTTTCATTATCTAAAAGAAAACTTTCGTCAATGTTAGATAGGTTATTTAGTGTATGTTATTTTCAATTATAATAAAGCAATAATAGTGGCAAAGTAAAAAATATCTAATTACAACATCATTGGGTGTTAATAGATCGCAATTTTTGTTAGAAGCACAAAAACTAAAAATAAAAGAATTCAATAAATAAAATAATTTGAGAATTTATATTAAAAGCTACTGCGATTAATTTTTATGAACTAACGATATGATCGTAAGTTTTTTTCAAACTTTTGTCGCACATTAATCCTCGAAGGTTTGTAGCCTTTTCTTTCTAAATATTTTAACTAAAATATTTTTGAAAAGCTGAAGACAATCATATTTTATCTGGCAATTGTGAAAAATCAAATATGCAGAATGCTTCCATGTCCAGTACACAGTCGGAGGAATAACACAATTTTTGTTTTAGAAGCAAAAATTTGTAAAAAGGAAAGATGAAAAGTAATTACATCATCTAAAAGGTTTATCAAACAATGAAATTTTTAACTAAGATTTTTATAAAAAAGAAAATATTTAATTAGGTCCTCACATGATACCGGATAACCCTCACATCAATTCCGGATATTCCCCACATCAATACCGGATACTTAACCGGATATCCTGCAAAAATCTTCCGGATATCCGTATCCGGGGCGGTCAGCCGGATCGGATATCCGGAAGTATCGGATACTTAAAATATCAGCCGGATAGGCCGGATACCGGATATCCGGTCCATCCCTACTTTGAAAGTGCAGAGCCACAACAGTTGAACATGTCTAGGATAAGTGATTACATTCAAAATATTTTATTATTGGGATAAAATATCAGCATCACATGGAAAGAAAAAACATAACACTTTAAACTTCTTACAATATTAGCAGTAAAAATAATATGTATCATAAAAAAGAGCTATAAATTAAACAACACATCACATTCAATGTTTTCAAAAATATGTGCTGCTTGTAATAGAAAAAAAAAATAATGGCTTCATACTTTCTGCATAAATTTGAGCATTGATGCAATGCCATTAGTTACTTTTATTGAAAAATACAATAATAGTAATATTACCGTCATGACACCTGCTGTCTGAACAAATATCTTTTTTTATAGTTAGTAAATGCTAACGAAGTGATAATAACTTTGATAAAAATAGGCTTTTTTTTAAACTTTTCAAATTTAGTTAGCAATTTGAAAACAAGTCTAGATATTAGAACTATGCAGGAAACTTTAAATGCAATGTTCAAATAGTCAATTATGTTTACTACATACCTACTAAGTCATCGAGAAATATTTCATAAAAGAAAAAAGTCAGGTAGAATATAAACAAACATTCAGGTTTCTTTTATTCAGATATCTTCGTTCCGTTTCAACAAATGAGTTAATTTAACCACAAAAAAAGATGCAGGTCGATCACATCTTTTGATTTCGTAGAAGTCAGAAGTCAAATATCTTATTCTACTTAAAAAGTAACCGAGGAAAGTAACGAGTTTATTACTCATCTTCACTTCAGTCGTAAAGATATGCAAATATTTTCTCCCCAAATAAGATGCCAATGTCTGAAAAGTCGCCAAATTACTCTTTAAAATTCAGTTTTCAATTTTAACGCTAGAAATGTTTAAAGAGAATTAATTTCTTTTAGAATATCCATTTTTAATGCTTCAAGTAATGAAAATTTCTGCTACTTTCCTTTGGCCTTGAAATTCAATGACAATCAATTTCGCCAAGGTATTATTTTCAATTTCAATATAAAGGTAGGGACTGCGTCTTATGGTACGGAAGTAAAAGACTTCATGCGGCGATATAATTGCCAATGTTGTTACCTGTAGGAAACATTTTTAACCAATCAAAAATTTCAGACTTCGCGTTGAGGAAATACGTATTTGTGATTGTGATTCCTTTTGTTGTTGGAAGTTTTAATTGTGTTTTTATCCCGAAACAACAGAATTCAGCAGACACCATTTCTTATTAGTCACGCTATAACAAGAAAAAAGCGTGTTGTTGTTTACAAAACACATAGTGTCATGCTACACGTTACTTATTGCAAGCAATTTGTAAATCTTTGATTAAAGACGAAAAGTCATTATGCATGTGCTTTCTTAACTACTGAGGTATATATGTATTTGTAACTCAAAGTTTTATCGCTCTAGGTTGAAATTTTATTTATTAACTGTTTATAGTATTCGCTACTTTGAAAGTGTCATTCCTTTATTTGTAAAATTAAAATGAGCATGTCCACTTCTCTAACCTAGTCTCGTTTAAAAATGTTTACTGTGTTCGCTGTGAAAGATAAAATACCAGATGCAGTTTAAAAGTATGATGTTGCATAGGCTTCAAATCTTATAATTTCTGAATTATTGTCTTCAAAAGTACTTCCTTAGTATATTATTTAGCTATGTCTGTTAATGAACTTAAAATAAGTTGAATCAAGTGGTATTTGATGGAAAATGCATATTCCCCACCATAATAATCACTATAATTTCCAATTTTGTGCAAAATATTACCATTATAAGCCATGGTCAAAAGTCTACACTTTGATATGTATTCCAGTCCTGGCATTTCAATTTTTTTCTATTAGGGGGGAGGCAATGTTATCCATTAAAAATTTTGTTGGTATAAACAAATTTGAAAAAATATTAATTTTTCAAAACTAAGGGGGGTTAGGGAGGAGCAGGCGTAGCAAACCCCCAAATGATGGGCCTGGTATACTCTTAAATAGTAAAATCACTTGAATTAAACAAGCGATAAATATAGCTTCTGAAATTGTAAGTTGTCATTTAAGTAAAACTATCAATTTTTTAGGAAAATTTTAAGTGTACTTCAAGATTTGTCTGCAAAAAACCCTTTTTATTGAAATTGAATCAATGCTTGTTTAAGATGATCTATTCAGTCTTTCTACTATCTATTTCAGATATTCAGTCTCAAATAAGCTGAATTGAAATGGCTGTAGCTGAACCTGCTAATATTCCTATCTTCACCTGTCCTCGTCGACCAGACATTGGTTCTGAAGGTCGACAAATTAAACTGCGAGCAAATCATTTTCCAATTACAGTCAAAGCTCCTACATTATTTCATTATGATGTTACTATTACACCTGATAAATGTCCTAGGAAAGTCAATAGGTTGGTAAAAGCTTTATTTGTTTTTTCTTAATTCAGTTAAGGTTGTAACTATGTCTTATAATGTTAATAAAAACCATTTCATTGTTTTAGGGAGATCATTGAAACAATGGTGCAGTCATCAAATAAAGTTTTTGGTTCTCAAAAACCT
>JAXGGA010015919.1:0-27908 GCA_038373865.1 Uloborus plumipes
CATTCGAATGCAACCCCAAGGGGAGATGCACAAAAATAATCCAAAAGAGGAAATAAGAACAATTTTGTTGCTCACAGAAACCAACAGAAATCTTACCAAAATTTGAAAGAAGAAGAAAGTTTCCTTTCCTAGCTTTAAAAACAAAACAATACATTTTCTGAAATGAAACACTTTAAAAAGAACGTTGCAATGTCGCAATTTATACGATATTTGGTTAATCTTCTTGCGATCCACTAAATGGGCGATCTTTTAATTAAGTCATTAGTATATTGGAAACAGGGTTGCCAGAAAAATACTACGCTCCTTACTTGGGCCGAACAAATAGTACCGTAGTATCAAAAATACTACGTCTGGCAACGCTGGAAAAAGAACTAAACAAAAATAAGTATGAAAACGTAACCACGGTAACAACATGAAAAGTTGATTTCTGTTGATAAAATAATTCATTTCATCTCTATTTTCAAACAAATTTTATTCTCGAGCTCAACCATTTTAGAATCGTTTGGCTTGCTTTACTGAAGGTCAGCCTTGAATTCCGGGATTCTAAAAACAGTTGTTACAGCTCTTCTGATGATCGTAGAAACTTCAAAAAAACTTCATTTTGTGCAGAAAATTTTAAGCTTTCGAATGACATAAGACTTAAAAATGTGTATGAAATATTTCTTCCCTATTTTATCGAATTTCCGCTAAGAATTCGAATAGAAAAAGAACGAAATGGAATTTTTGAAAAATCGCTTCGAGGTGCAAAACTACATGCTACAAACTAATTTTGTGCCAAGTGGCATGAAAATCGACCGAACGGTTTTGGCGCTACGCGCGTAACAGACAGACAGACAGAAAGAAAGAAGGAAAGACAGACCCACCTTCAGCTTTATTATTAGTAGAGATAGCAATAATACATGTAAACTGGTTAAATTCTTGGAGGATTGAAATGTTACGGTTTTACCGTTATTTGAAAATTTTAAAGTCGTCCATTTCTCCTTCAGCAGCAACAATACATGAGCGATAGCTTTATGGTTGTTTTGAAATTTGCTAATGTTATCCACTATCCTCACATTTGCAACAAATGACTTGATAATGGTAAAGGCCGATCAGTTCTCCACTAGTGCCCAGTTTTCCACTAATAGCAACAACAAAAGTAAACAGTGTCATGGTTGATTTGAGACCTGTAAAAGTCGACTAGCTCCCCAACAACTAAGTAATGTAAAACTTTTAGTAGAAGAGAACCACAATTGTTCCCATTTGTTTGTTTTAAGCGCCGATTATGACTGAGGTAATCATCAATAATATCTAAGGCAAGTTTCGTAAAACCAACAAGTAGTTTCGATGACAAAGTTGATGCAAATCAAATGCGTCAATTAAATCAAGATTGAGTAGGGATTCAAATTTCTCTGAAGATCTAAGATTAAGTTTCTTTCTTTTTTTAGCTGTTCAAAATTGAGCAACATTTTTTTGAATCCGAAAATTGAAGCAGGAGAATCAAATTGCCTACATAAAGAAGTTCACTTATAATCTATTACTACAGGACTGATCTTTCACGGCATAAAAGTCAACATTATCAAAGTGCAGACATAATTTGAAGCATTGTTTGCTTTCGTTTTCGTCATTAAAAGGCCGTTCCTCCTTCCATGTTATTTTACTTTTTAAAAACGTCTTTATCTCAAACTCATTTAGCAGCGACTATTTTTAACACAATTACGCTTTTGATGGTGCATTACTGTGAAAGAAGATGTCCCTTTCTATTTTTAAGCACCAGAGATGTTTACATACATAGCTGACAATATAAGAAACATAAGGGATAAAGAAAGTCAATTGGAGATTCAAAATAAAATCTTTGCTATATTTAACTTCGTTATTTCGTGATAGAACGAGCAAAAGATACGAAAAATGGCAAATTGAAAGAATTAGAATTTTACTTTCACTTCAGTACAATATAGAGCAAATGAGGACAAGGATCCTGATTAGTGCGCTAACAATCTTTCAAAAGATCTTTTCAATTTCCTCTTTTGACATCCATAATATACCGAAATGTACAAACGGATTTAATTATTTTCAATTCGCCGTTTCCTCGTTATTTTTAAGGATTTTTTCTGTACTTGCTGTTGCCTAGTATCAGTTTGGGTTTTATTTTCGTTGATTATCAATCGTAAAGAGCTTCTAAACTTTAAACAATACGTTTACAAGGCTGCCCTGATAAGAGGTCACAGGAAGCCACTGTGACTTTCCAAAACTTTTCCTATTAAAGAAATTTTGTCTGACTATTCTTAAAGTTGGAAGAAAATATTGAAGAAATGATTTTTTTGTAATGATGGGGGGCCTAATGTTCCTTGATGCATGTCTAGTCTAGTCTACGTGTGCTCATATTTTATCGCTCTGTTATTTTAGAAATTTCCTTCAACGGACTTATATTTTCCCCACTTTAAACATTTTAAGCTCAAGATTCCTCTGACTTTTTAAATTTTTGACCAACATTTTCCAACAAATACTTTTCAAAAAAAAAAAAAACCCATTATAACGTTTTTTTTTCGACTAATTTACAAACTTTTCCAACACTTTAAAGCTACGTAATTAATCGCTTTTTAAGCTTCCCATAGTTTTGAAATAACAGGAAAACTAGGAATTACAGTTCTTATCTTCAAACATGTGTTACAAAAGTTTAAGAAGCATCAAAAAACTTTCACTCTCAGCACATCATTCGTCAGATATAGGAACAGTTCAAGTACATTTACAAATTTATTTATTGCTGATAAAGAGTTAGAACTTTCACACGGGTTCATTTTCTTTCATTTCTTTTTTGATTGATAATGATAGCCTATCGGTTTTCCTTTTTATATCTGATTAACTTAAAGTTCTATAAATGATCCTTCCGTTTTATTTTCAAAATTTTTCGTGGAATCACTTCTGAACCTTTCTTTTTCAAGATTTATTTAAAATTAATCTTGAAAAAGAAGTTGAGTAAAATGTTTTAGTCCATTTAATTTATGATGAAGTTTAAGCTTTTTTTCAACATAATATTTTAATGTTGCTCAATGTATGATTCAGAGTGCTTGTCTCTACATGAGTGAAATTGTTCGTGCTTGAAGTTTTCTAATTTTTTTAAAACTTACTTTGTGTTATTTTGATTTGAAAAATATTCAAAGGAGAACTATTTTATAAATAATGAATAATTAACGAACGCGAAGCACAAATTTTCGGAACAAAATACAACAAATACCTAGTTCAAGACAAATGTTTTTCAGTGAAGACGACCAAAACAGGAACATAAAGTTTATGAGTGTGTGGTAGTAATATAGAAACATAGTAAATTTTGAACCATAATAGTGGGTATATAAGCTAACCAATAAGAACACAAGACAAAGGAGAGGGGAGAAAAGAAAAATGGATCAAACAAGAAAGACAATTGAAGTCATATTTGTCCAACGCAGTTCTGAAAGCTTTAATAGTGTAAAGCAAAAAGGAACTCTCTATTCGATTGTCCTGTTGTTGAACTTCTAGTGGTATTTAAGATTTCCGCCCTGCTAGAACTAGGCTCAGCACCCTGAATTGTGAGCTTTTTTTAAACTTATTTTCTTACTACATTTGGATAAACTCGGCTGTTATTTATTTTCTAGCAGTACCTTTGAAAGATTAATGTTTATTATGCATAGCACGAGGCTCGAACATCCCTTCAACGTTATAGTACGGCTTGAAAGTGTTATCATAATAAGTAATCAGATGTTCTTACACTTTTTTTTTCAAACAAAATCATGCTACTCAAACTTTGAAGCTATTTGTATCGCATTTTGAAAAACGCAATTTCACGGGTGTCAGTCAAATTTTTACATTAGTTTTCCATTCAGATCAAACAATGTTTTCCGGTTTTCTGAGAGCATAAAAAGTCACGCTTCAAGTTTTGAACATCAAGTGTTTCTTCTCTTACACTGTGAAGAACAACGAGCTATTTTGCTACATTTAAAGGTAAAAGTTGCTCGGAGAGAAAAATAACCTTTTTTCAACGTTTGAAGAAAACCAGATGTTTTTAATAAATGACTAAAAGGTTTAGTTCAATGAATCTGTGATCTCTGCTGAGTTATGTTTTCTTCTGTGCAGATGGAAACAGTAGCTACTAGACTTAAAAAGAGTCTTATAGATGATTTACGAATGAATTTTTTTTGCTGAAGAAAGTTATTTTTTATTCCTTGTATTGGGTTGCTTTTATGGATTCATTTCAAAAGTTCAGAGTAATTAGAGTTGTATAAAAGTAATGATGTATGAATCATTAGTAATAATTGCATTTGCATTGAATTACAGTCCACCATTGAAAATATTTGTAGTACTTTTGTCATAAACTTTTGTCCCTTAAGTAAACATTTTACTAATTATTCGAAATATTTTGGGTTGTTCATAAAATACAACAGGAACTGATATATTCAAAGTTATTGTTAGAAGTCAAGGTATAAAGATGTATTTTACATTAAATACTTATAATTAGATAAATTTAGAAACATATACCTTATAATGTAATCGTTTTACATTATAAAGAGTAAATGTTTTAAAGACGTCTAATAATTGCTAATTTTACAGTTTGTTACCGTGCATTTTACAGTTTTAAACTGGACCCTCTGCTGCTAGTATTACACTGTTGTTTTTACAGAATAATCAAGCGAATTTTATGGTAATGAACTATGAAATTGCTACTTATACAGTAGTAAACTGTAAAATTTCTAGTTTTATAGCAATAAACTGTAAAATAGCTAGTTAACAGTTTATTACTGAACTTTTAGTTTTAAACTGAAACCTCTGCTTTCAGTATTATAAGGTAAAAACGACAATTTATTTTTTGTAGTGTGGGGGTGCATTTTATGCTTCTCTACTATAGCTGACACAGTCTCAAGAAAAATAAATTAGAATTAAGCGAAAAATAAAATTCAGGATTCTGAGACGAGGATCATATCAGTGTTATTCATATAGGTTCTTTTCATCGACTATATAAACTATAAGTACTTCTTTCACTTCTTCCCAGGAAAGTTAAACACACTGTGCAACTATAGAATATTATAGATTCATACTAACAAGTGTCATATTTAGTAAACTTGCTTTCTCCGTTAAACTTCCTCAATGCAATTTTCAAAATTACTAATAATACATTTTTCCGAGTTGTACGGTTTGCTTATTTTAAAGGGTAAATTAGCTCTTGGCGCAATATTCGGGAATACATTTCTTATATAAAAGTCACATTTATTTCTTCCTTTATAGAGAAAATTTATCCATTTAATATATTTTAAAAACCTTTTGTTATTTACAGTATTTGTGTGAGGATTTTTGAAAATATATTTATGGTTGAGTCTAAGTTTATAAATACTAAGATGATCAATTGCTCGACAGTATGGACTTTATTAATACAAGAGTGACAACTAGACGTAAAATTGATAGTAAGAAGTTCTTCGAGAACTAAAGAAGCCCATTTTCCCGTATGCCAACGTTGATTATTTACTACTTACTAGCTTTATCTCTCTTTCTCGCTCGATTGTCTTGAGTTCCAAAGTATATTAAATCAGGCGTCGGAAACCTAAATTGACTCGAGATCTGCTTTTCAAGCTCAGTGTGAATACAAGATAGATTAAAGGGGGGGGGGGGGTCGTGATGCATCAAAAAAGATTGATATGATGCTTACATGGTTAAGTTGAGACTGTGTTGACATTAAATTGTAGGTTAACTCTTATGAAAAAAGACTGATACTTATTAAGTAATTGTTTTAAATTGTTTAAAATAATGCTACGTCAATCCATATCAAAAGATTTTCATCCACATTTACTTATTTCAAAATTGATAAAATAGTGGTTAAGAAAGTTTTGGAAATTTTTCCAATAACTTCTGATTTAGACGTAAAATTTTACCTTAATTTTTCCAGAAATTGATGTTTATTAATTTTACTCAAAAAAGAAAGCAATCTTTAAATATTTTCGCGATCGACTCAAAGGAGGCTCGAGATCAAACGGTCGATCGCTATCGACGGGTTGCATACAGCTGGTTTAAATGTATCTTGTTAAGAGAGATAAGTTTTGATAAAATATCTATGAGTTAAGAGAAAGGAAAACATTTACGGTTGGTTCGGGTAAGTGGGCCACCCCCCTTAAAACTGAAATGCGCATCTGGTTTTTATACTGCTTTGTACCAGATGTGGAATTGCATCACAGTGATTGCTTTTGCATATATTTTGGTTTCATGGAACTTTTTTTTGTATTATATAATTTAGGTCAAAAAATTTCAAAAAAAAAAAAAAAAAAAATTGCGAGTTCAAGCAACATTAAAAAAAAAATGTTCACCAAGTTTTCTTGTAGAGTTTAACCTAAAGTACACATTGCAATAAAATTTTTTATGCAAAGTATTATTAAAAAGTGCTTAAGAGGAGGGGTCCCACTTACCCCGTGGTTTTTCTCTATTAGGGTAAGTGGGCCCCCAGACTATGGTGTAAGTGGGCCCCCTAATAATAATGATGATTTCAAAATGAAAAGCAGTTTTGATGAAGCAATTTCTACGATGAAATGAAAAATAATTATGGAGACCTAGAAGAAATTGATGGTTCAGCTACAAAAACTGCAAAAGCTGGTAACTATGTATTTGAAACTTGCATTAAAGAAAACCATAAAGTATTATGAAGATCTAATTTTAAAACATGAAACAAATGAAAAAAAAAATTCTGCAAAAATTGATAGGGTGAATAGAAATAGCTACGCTTTTTATTGGCTTGATGTAGGTGACGTTAGAATTATAACTGAGGATGAAATGATAATGTTTCTCCCTCCAGAAAACTTCAAATAGACGCTGCCATTAAGTGTTTCCTTTTTTTTTTCAACCTATAATTTTTTTTTCAATTTTACCAAAATTGGATTTTAATCGACTCTATTATGTTAATTCAATACTAATTTATATGTAAAGCAAAAAATATGTCTAACGGCTTTTAATGAATTTCACAGACACAATTGTTTGTATTCCACTTTAAAATATTTTGTCATGCACATTTAAATGTAAGTAGATATCTCGTTAACGGATACATTTACAAAAAATTATTTTCTACTAAAATTTTACATACTTTATCAGGTAGGACCCGCAAACAGTGGCGTACTCAGGGGAGTGGGCTGATATTGCTGCAGCCCCCTCCGAAATTTTCAAAACGAAATTTAAAAAATGTAAGCTAAGTTTTTTTTTTTTTTTTTTTTTTTAATTTTTTTTTTTTGAAATCCCAAAATGCGAAAAGCTTTCAGAACAGATAACTAAGTAAGAACAAAATTAAAAGAAATATTCTTTTGTTTTGAATTTTCTATTTTACTGTACGTCATGTTTATGATTATCCTATTATTCCATTTTGTTCATTTTTATTGCAAATCTATATTTTAGAAATGCCGATTAATGTTTTTCTATCACATATTTCTGTTAAATAAATTTCAGCAAATTGAATTGCAACCTCGTATTGGGAACAATAGTAAAATAACCTAGAAAATTAACATTATTAGAACATTAGTTTGCCAAAATATTGATAACAAGTGTTTGAGCAACACCTCTTTCAATGGAGGAATTTTATTTAAATTAAATTTATCGTTCTCTATGTCCATCAAAACGCTTTCTTTATAATAAGTTTAATGATAAAAAAGTTTTTTTTTTTTAATGATGTATTTTTGTCGACTTAAATAGTCATTGAATTAGAAATTCGAGACATTTACTTTTCTTAGCTACATTTTATGAAGTGACCCCTCCCCTCTCAAATAGTTTTGACTCAGCCCCCCCCCCTCAAAAGATTTGTCTGCGTACGCCACTGCCCGCAAACTCCTTTTTTTTAGATGTGCCCACTTAAAAAAAAAAAAAAAAAAAAACTGGTGGGAGGGGGTGGCTCACGTCATTTTGTATAGAATATCACAGCTAAAAATATTTAAAGCATATTTTCAGGAAATTATGCTGAACTTGCGTTTATTAATAATGTCCAAAATAAAATAAGTCAACAAATGTAAGCTGTTTTGCTTTAAAACTTTTGTATAGGGCTTTAAAAACGAACTGCTCTAAACAGGGGGCCCACTTACCCTAACCAACCCTTGATTAATATAAAAGTTGAAGACATTAGATCAAAAATTGAAAAACTCATCAGTGATGGCTTGGAGATATACTCCATTCAATATGTTAGACCTGGTGTCCAAACAGTTGATCAAGTTGCCAAACCAGGATGGTAAGTTACACAGCCCCTTCCCCTCTGCTGTACCTTCAGGCGCCAAATTTTTCTAATTATTGTTAAGGGATCAAATAATTTTATAAAGAAAGTCGAAGACTTTGCACTGCAAAAAGTAAGCTGATGTTTTAACAGTATAAAACCGGCAGCAGAGGTTCCAGTTTAAAACTGTAAAATGCACAGTAATAAACAGTTTAATTAGCAATTTTACTGTTTCTTACTGTAAAACAGCAGTTCTATAGTTTATTACCACAATTTTACAGTTTATTACCACAAAATGAGATGTGTTATACTGTAAAAACAATAGTATAATACTGACAACAGAGGTTCCAGTTTAAAACTGTAAAATGGAAAGTAATAAAACAGTAAAATTAGCAATTTTACAGCTTATTGCTATAAAGCAGCAATTTTACAGTTTATTACTATAAAATTAAAAATTTTAACAGTTTATTGCTATAAATTTGCAGCATTATACTGTAAAAAGAACAGTTATTTTTTAGTGTGGCTGATGTGGGGAAGGATTAGTCTTGCTTTCTCCAACAACTCTGAATGAATGTTTTTCGACAAGTTTTTACTATTAAGTTAAGAATCATTAATGAACTCGGATACCAACTGAGCTAATTCCATTGCATCTTCATAATAGTCTAAGATCCCACCGCAGTTTATCTACACTCATAGCGTACACTCATCACGTATATATCAAATTAAAGCACATTTTTTTCTGAACGTGATACACTAAGTCTTCGTATGTAAAAGTGCCCGAAACCTATAGGCAGCCTGGCCTAAACAGGACATATGAATGTAGTATTTCTACACTCATTGCGTACACTCATCACGTATATATCAAATTAAAGCTGATTTTTTCCTGAACGTCATGCACTAAGGCTGCCTATGTAAAAGTGGCCTCAACCTCTAGACAGCCTGGTCTAAACAGATCACGTGAATGTAGTATTTCTACACTCATCGCGTACACTTATCATGTATATATCAAATTAAAGCTGATTTTTTTCTGAAAGGGATGCACTAAGGCTGCCTATGTAAAAGTGGCCGCAACCTGTAGGCAGCCTGGCATAACAGGTTACATAAAAGAAGTATTTCTACACTCATCGCGTACTCTCATCACTCATATATCAAATTAAAGCTGATTTTTTCCTGAACGTGATGCACAAAGGCTGCCTATGTAAAAGTGTCCGCAACCTCTACGCAGCCTAGCCTAAACAGGTCACGTAAATGTAGTATTTCTACACTCATCGCGTACACTCATCACGTATATGTCAAATTAAAGCTGATTTTTTTCTGAAAGTGATGCACTAAGGCTGCCTATGTAAAAGTGGCCGCAATTTGTAGGCAGCCTGCATAGCAGGTCACATAAATGTCAAATTCTTCATTCATGTAACTTGTTTAGACCCGGCTGCCTACAGGTTGCGGCCACTTTTATATAGGCAGCCTTAGTGCATCACTTTCAGAAAAAAATCAGCTTTAATTTGACATATACGTGATGAGTGTACGCGATGAGTGTAGAAATACTACATTCATGTGACTTATTTAGGCCAGGCTGGCAAGAGGTTGCGGTCACTTTTACATAGGCAGCCTTAGTGCATCACTTTCAGAAAAAAATCAGCTTTCACTTAATATATGCGTGATTAGTGTACGCGATGAGTGTAGAAATACTACATTCATGTGACTTGTTTAGGAAAGGCTGCCTAGAGGTTGCGGCCTCTTTTCCATAGGCAGCCTTAGTGCATCACGTTCAGGAAACAATCAGCTTAAATTTTATATATACGTGATGAGTGTACGCAATGAGTGTAGAAAGACTACATTCATGTGACCTGTTTAGGCCAGGCTGCCTAGAGCTTGCGGCTACTTTTACACAGGCAGCCTTAATGCATTACGTTCAGTAAAAAATCAGCTTTAATTTGATCTATACGTGATGAGTGTACGCGATGAATGTAGAAATATTACATTCATGTGACCTGTTTAGACCAGGCTGTCTATAGGTTGCGGTCACTTTTCCAGTGGAAGATTAGTGCATCACTTTCAGAAAAAAATCTGTTTTAATTTGATATACATGTGATGAGTGTAAAAATTTGACATTTATGTGACCTATTATGCAGGCTGCCTACAGGTTGCGGCCACTTTTACGTAGGCAGCCTTAGTGCATCACTTTCAGAAAAAAATCAGCTTTAATTTGATATATACGTGATGAGTGTACGCGATGAGTGTAGAAATACTACATTCATGTGATCTGTTTAGGCCAGGCTGCCTAGAGGTTGCGGCCACTTTTACATAGGCAGCCTTAGCGCATCACGTTCAGGGAAAAATCAGCTTTAATTTGATATATACGTGATGAGTGTACGCAATGAGTGTAAAAATACTACATTCATATGTCCCGTTTAGGCCAGGCTGCCTATAGGTTTCGGGCACTTTTACATACGAAGACTTAGTGTATCACGTTCAGAAAAAAATGTGCTTTAATTTGATATATACGTGATGAGTGTACGCTATGAGTGTAGATAAACTGCGGTGGGATCTTAGACTATAACTGACATACCCTGGTTATTCCTGTGCTCTCCTACAGAGACAATGCGGTTTTATATTAACACTTTTTGTCTCTATGACAAATGTTTTCAGTTTTTCTACTATTTGACGACTATTTTCAAAGATCTTTTTTGTCTTAAATTTCGAAAAGAGAAAGATCCGTTCGACCCATTCCCCGATGTAATAAAAAAAAGTTAATAAAACCGATATAAAATTTAATCACTCAAATTGCTAATCATCATGTTTCAGTTAATTCTAAAATATTTTTAAAACAGAAATTGTTTCCAAGCAAACTTTTTTTTGTCACGATGTAAGTGGGCATAATAAGAGAAATAAATTATACAAGTAAATTAAATTACAAAAAGAAAAAAAAAGCCTACAACTGGGTTCAAAATAAGCGGCCGTCAGTCGTACTTTGCATTTACAAATTTTAGTTTGACTAAGAGGATTTAATTTGCGATTTTCGATGATAAAAAAAAAGAAAGCTTTAGAGCTTTCGGCAGAAATCTTTCAGAATTGCAGCCTGAACTAGTTATGATCAATATTTGTAAACCGGAATATATTGTGAAGGGTAAGTAATAAGAATTAATCGCTCCGCCCCTCCTTTTAAAATTTTCTGAATCTGCTCTTGCGTTCGAGTCTTTTCAAAATTACACATCTTGTAATATTCGAGGTTTTTCAAAAATGTTTGTAATTATAGAATGCTAAAATTCTTAAAATTAGCATTTTAAGTATTAATTAAGATCTACTGATGTCCAAAGCAGAACTTATTTGTTTCATATTAAGCTGTTTTGATTTTAAACGTTCAATGGAGTTCGTTAAGTGCAAGCGGGGCAAAGTCTAACAGTTCAATTCATTTACTTATTTATTCATTTTTTGAATCACATGCCTATTTTTTCCTTTATTGATTTATTTAAATTCTTATGCTTATTATTTTACTTACTTATTCACCCATTTACTTATTTTCGTAGTCATTCTCTAGTTTAGTCACTCATTTATTTTTTCTTACATATATTTATTAATTCATTTCTTTTCGTTATATATATATTTATTAACTCATTTCTTCATTTATTTATTTTTTTATTATTAATTCATTTATTCGTTCATTTGCTTCATTTTATGAAAATTACTGTTAATCATTAACTAGAAATTTTTTTTCGAAGGTACAAAATAACTGCCAAATATGAAAAAAAAAAGTTTCATTGCAAGTTGTATTACAAAACACATTTTTTCTTCTTTATCTACAATAAGTTTATTATAAATTAAGCACTTTGTTATTTTTAAACAGGTAAGTTATCTTTAATATTTCACTTTGTCCCACATTCCCTACATTTTCTTTTTAAAGAAAAGTGTATCTGAAATCTGTTAAAGGTAAGGAAAATTATACAGATTTTAAAAAAAGAGTTTAATCTGATACATTCAGTCATATATTTTTGAAAAACCTTTAAAGCTGACAACTGAAGGGCTTGGAGGATGAAGGGGCTATGTTACATTTAAAAAAGTGAACACTATGGACAATGGTAAGCAATGGATATAGTAAGCAAATAAAACTTGGTACATCAAAAAATAGATGTCATTAGACCAATTTTATACGCACACTAACGACAAAGCCAGAAAACAAAAAAGCTGCAACAACTGCAACAATAAAACTTTGAACTTTAATTACTCGCAATTTCTGTTTTGTCGCATAACTTCTTCATCTCCCAATCCCTTCAACTATGGCTACGTTTGGTACATCTCAATTATTTTAAGAACATTTTGAGTATAGAATCGTACTAAAAGTAAATAAATATCCCTCCAAAATTTCGCATTACCCCTCACCGAAAAAGTTTCTGCCTATGACATTACATGCAATTCTTTGAGCTAATGTGGCTTTCAAAGCGATGCTTTAATCTTAGGATACGTATAAAGAAAGGTGCGCAGAAGTTGAGCACAGGTAGGTCCGTAATTTGGGGATCGGGTGGGGGGGGGGGGGCAATCAACCCCCTGACTTTGGGAAATAAATTTATTTACGAATGAGTCGGTGTGGTGTTTGCTGTTTTTTGGAAATTTAAATTCAGCTATATCCCCTCCTCTCCTGAAAAAATCGAAATGACGGGCCTGAGGACAGGTATTTTGCGAATAAGAAGTTCGTCTTTTTACAGTACCATTTAGTGAAAATATCTGACAAGTGATGCATAAAGAAAAACAAGTACAAAGAACGTTTGATGAAAAAGATAAAGTTCATGCAAAAACTAATTAAAATTTATCATATGTTAGAAAAAATTATTTTTCCGGAAAAATAGCACTGAAATGGCACTCCAGAACTAATCTACACCAGGTACACATTTTAGGTTGGAGCGAAAGATCTGAAGTTCAAAGGACCGGAAAGGTAGGGTGCGGAAAATATGTGTACTCTCATGCAACTAAGAAAACTACAATTTTAGCACGATAAGATACAGTAAAATCCCATGTCAACGAGCATAGGCGGCTCGTACAAGGGGCGACTGCCCCCTTATCTTCAAAAGGAAAGGGGCCTTGCCCCTCACTTTTTCAGAATAAAAAACTAATGATGGATTTTTTTTTTTTAATTCAGTGGACTGATTTATTTTATGAAAGTAAAAACCGCGAATTCCAAAAAAAGAACACTTTTCGGGTTATTTCATAAGAACAGAACTTAGAATCGGAAGGTGGGTGTCTACGGTGGCCATCAGTCTTAATTTTTAACCGACTTCAACAAAGGAGGAAGTTATCAATTCAAAGCGTGTACTTTTTTTTTGTTTGTTCGCACATAACATCTGATCTATTGAACCGATTTGGACGATTTTTTTTTAATCGATAGAAGATGGTGTAACTTAGGTACCATGTACTCATATGACGATATTTGTTCACTAGAAAAAAGTTATTATGGAAAACAGTAAATTTCATGTCATTTCGGCATTGAATGATTAAATTTTCAATCCATTGTTGCAACAATTTGTTGCCTCGCAACAGCAATATTAATAGTAATCATGATGAAAATTTTGAACCAAGGTTTCTCTGGAGTAAGTATGAGATATTAATTAGTAGTCGAATTTAAAGCGATTTGTCCTAAATGATTAAATATGAAATTCATTGTTGCAAAACGTGGTTGATATGAAACTGTAATAATAATGATAATGAGAATTTTAAATGAAGGCTTAACTAAATCAAACATGAAACCCATTAGCGGGCAACGTACGTAGTATGTGTTAAAATCTTATGAACAACGAGAAACTAGAATTGCTTTGAAATATAAATTAGTTGAAAAGCCGTTGATATTTAAATAGCTTTGATTAAACACAAATAAATGCCAGAGAATAACAAAGATTATTTTTTAGTGTCAATCGTTTAAAATTTTAGACGCGTTGATAGTTTCTTCCTTTTTTTTTCAGTTTATTTCATGGAGCATTTACTTAAGAAAATTAGATGAAGTTTCGTTATGGAAACATTATCTTATTTCATAAGTACACTTACACTAAAAAGAATAAAATAAAATAATTTTGGAAAAAAAATAAAACCGACTTCAGTTGGAAATTGCTCTAAAAAGTAAAAAATAATTTTTTTCTTTGAGCACCATCGAAACTACTTTTAAACATAAGTTTTGAAGTCGGCGCAAAAACGATAGGTAAAACGTATTCATATAGGACTCTAGGTAAAATGATATTTAACCATATTTTGCCAACATTTTTCAGAGAAACCACTGAAAATTAAAAGCAGAATATTTTTACCATTACACGAATGTGTGGTAATGAATGAAATGTATGCGAATGCTCTTAAAGAACCTGGATCCATTAAAATTTATATGGTTGAATTGTAGTTGCGTATGATTCTATACATTGTTTTTGCGCCGACTTCAAAACTTATGTTTAAAAGTAGTTTTGATGGTGTTCAAAGAAAAAAATTATTTTTTACTTTTTAGAGCAATTTTCAACTGAAGTCGGTTCTATTTTTTTTCCGAAACTATCGTATCATACTTTATTTATAATATTATTTCTATTCATATATACAGGGTGAGTTTGATCGAATCTGCCATACGAAAAGGGGTGATAGAAGAGCCCAAGTGGAGTATAGAACCACCCATTAGCGGTGTCAATTCTTAACCGTAACAGAATAATATTATATTTAAGAAAAATTCGCAAAAAAACAAAATTTTGAGAAAAAGACCAATTTCTGAACTTCCTGTCGGACCTACATACAAAATAAGTACATATTTGGAAAGAACAGACAAAATCCTTTAAAATGACACTTTTTTCATCAAGAGATAATGTCGCACTACTCACTAGTGGACAGTTCCAAGCATTCCAAACACTGGAAACACTCAATATAATGAAAATTTCATCAAACTTTTTCAGTTCAAAAATTGCGCAGAAGAACAACCCGTGATGAGCTAGACAACCGGTCAAATGCACCAAAACTTCATCATTTCACTATCTGTCGTCAGATGATACAACAGAAAAGCATATTGGCGATTCAAGATCAGACATAGTTTCTCGCTTTTGTTTGAGTAATCAGTATGAAAATCTAGCCCTTTGTCGAGAAGAATGGAGATACCCAGCAACAAAGTCAGACATTTTATGTTTTCTAAATTTTTCTATTTCATTTAAGTGTTACTGGTTATTTTTATGTCAAAGAAAAGGAAAATTTTAATTCCTAAATATTAAATTGTAAACGCTTTTATTAAATTAATAATACGCGATGAGAAGATAACAAACACGTAGAAAACAAACTGGCAGCATTACTTCAACGCTGCTTTTCAACAAAAAAAAAAAAAAAAAGTCAAAATTACATGAGTTACACTCACATCTAGTGAGGTGCATTTACATGTAATGCAAGCCTCAACAAGTTCCCAAGGAGCTACTGGAATCAGCCATCCCCCTACAACTCGGATTAAATGCCCGTGGGCCTTCTTAGAAGGAGCGAGAACCGACCGTTGACCGCTCTCTATGAACATGTCATGTTCCATGAGATCCTATTCGATCCCTGCCATTTGGGTCCTAATTCCTTGGCCACCTAGATCACACAGAGACCTGACACCAGTGAAGCTTCTTTGCTTTGTAGGATTACTTGACACAAGCAGTTCTACTAGACTGCAGTATGCAACCAGTTTGCAGTAACCTTGCGGCATATGTGGCATGATGGAGCCAGTACCCAAAAAATGAGAAATGAGACTAGTCTTCACTTGAGAGTCCGACGGTAGTAGTTTTGCTCTTAAAAGGCCAAGGGCAGCTATCCTGGTGTGGGGGTGTATAGATGTTCATTCACGTACCTGGTGAAGTTATTTTGAGGATTGTTTACTTATGTAAATGATACTCATAGATGTTAGATGTGAACGCATTTAATTTTTGATATTTTTTCTTTTTTTTTTTTTTGTGAAAACGCGTTAAACAGTAAGGCTTCCTTTGTTTCTAAACGTGTTTTGTATATCTTCTGCGTCTATTAGGTAACTTTGAATAAAGCGTTTAACAATATAAATATTTAGAAAGAAAATTTTCCTTTTCTGTCGATAAAAAAACCAGTACACTTACATGAAATAGAAAATTTAGAACATAAAAGTCTGACTTTTGCTGTTTCCATATTCTGACAAAGGCGATTTTCATACTGTTTCAAACAAAGGCCAAATATCTGCTGAACTTGAAACCCAATATGATTTTCTGTTGGATCATCTGAAAGCTAGTGAAATGGGAAAGTTTTTGGTGCATTTGACCGGTTGTAGCTCATACGGTTGTTTCTGAAATTTTTGACTGAAAAGTTTGATGAAATTTCATTTTTGAGTGTTTCCAGTGTTTGAAAGCTTGTAACTCACTGTGAAGTGCGACTATCTTGATGAAAAAATGTCATTTTAAAAGATTTTGTTTGCTCTTTCCAAATATGTACTTATTTTGTATGTAGGTCCGACAGGAAGTTCAGAATTGGTCTTTTTCTCAAATTTTTGTTTTTTTTGCGAATTTTTCTTAAATATAATATTACTCGGTTACGGTTAAGAATTGACACCGCTAATGGGTGATTCTATACTCCACTTGGACTCTTCTATCACCCCTTTTCGTATGGCAGATTCTATCAAACTCACCCTGTATATGAATAGAAATAGAGGAGGGATTTTTTTTATTGAGGCCATCTATTGGATTTTTTAAATAGGTCATTTAATCCTTAGTGTTTAAGTTCAATCATACAGTCACCCTGTAATGTCTCGAATTTCACGAGGACAGAAGACAAGAATTCGAGTTATACGAGGTTTCGGAGATACAGAGCTGTGAGATAAAAGTTACAAAAAGAAGCAATTGAACAAAGTCAAATACTTAATAGATTGTTTTGCGACGATAGTGATGAAATTTTTTTACGGCACGACATGCTGTGAGTCCACGTCTTTTGCTACATGATTGTGATGACCTATATCGATCGCAAGTGAATGGCATACGTTTTAAGTTCACGAAAATAGTCTCTGCATGATTGATGCAAAAAGATTGGATTTTCTTCTCGCAAGATACCCATTGATTACAGGTTGGCGGAGATAGGACATTCGAAAACAAGAGAGTCATCAATAATTTCGAGATATATTAGAGGCTTTCCGATAAAATCATTCTCGAGATATAACAATGAGAAAAAAACAGTAAATTAAACAGAATGCCTGTAAAAAGGAAGGAAATTGAAAAATTTCGTGACATAGAGAGGTTTTCGAGAACAAACAGTTCGACTAGTATAAAACAAAATGTCTTGATTAAAAAAAAAAAAAAAAGCGGCTTCCGATGTGCGTGCCACCTCTCCAGCCACATAACGTTTCTTTTGACTCCCCACGTTTTTTGGTGCACCAGCAGCCTATGACAACCGAGTTTATCTAGAATTGAAAACTTTGTTCGCTCTGACACAGAGATTTGTCGTAACTACAATGTATCCAAGTCGAATATAATTTGCACTTTAAATAGCATTAGATTAACCTTTATTTTCACTTAAAACGGATATTTATGTTGTAATGGTTATTCCAAAGTGCTGCGACAAATTTTATACAACATATCTTCGCCTCTGAATTTGGTTCAATAAAAATTCAAAATCTGAAATGGGGGTGAGAGGTGGGTGAATTTTTGTCTATTATTTTCGAAAAGCATAAAGTTGGTAAGGGGATGAAAGCCAGCTAAGATGGGGAGATTGTGGCAATCGTACTTGCTTTAAAACAAATGTATAACAATAGAGATGCTTTTGAGAGTCAGATGATGCTTTTTTGGCCCGTACATAACAAGCAAAACATTGAGAAAGTTTATGTTCCAAATATTGGTCATTTTGGCAATACAATCTGGACGCCTTTTTAAAAATTGTTTCTGTATCAATAAATAATCTAATCAGTTTAATAAATTAGTTTATTACCTTGTGGGTTTATAACTTTAGATAATTTACATGTTAACAAATAAGAAAAAGAAACACCATTTAACGGAATTTAAAAAAAAAAGTCAAATAAAATATGAAAGTCATTAAAAAAAGTGGCGTATTTGTTATTTTCTTTTCCAATATTAAGTTCTTAATGTAGTTTTTTAAATTAGTATAAGATTTTTTTTAAACGTGTCTATGTAAATAGTCTGAAATAAATATTTAAAAAACTAATTTATAGTTAGTTTATTGAATTTTTCGTGGATGCCTGGAAAATAAACTGATGATGTACAAAACAAAAATACTACTACACGGCCCGCTTCGGAACCATTCCAGGTAAAAACCACTATGCAGCAAACACAAAGGACAATAATCCATCTCCAAATCATGTTCACACAATACTCCCCCTATCAGGGGATCAAAAAATCCCCGACTATCCCACACGTGACCTGAGATCCGCCGCGCATCAACTAAGAAAACTTTTCCTCCGCAACCGCGCTTCAGCTGACCCTCAACAATCGGAACTATAGCCGCCAAAGAAAACTTTCAATGCGACGGAAAAAGTTGCGTGCCTCTCGTATTCCTCCGCCGGCCGAGTAAATAGTGCGCTTTGTTAAGGCAAGAGAGGCTTCGCTGTTCGTACTCACTGCCGAATCCTTTTTCTCTTTTTTCATTCATCAAAGCTCGAAAAAAGCGCTCGCGATATGGAGCATTTTCCATATTGGGTCCATTGTATGATAACTCGGGTGATAAAATTGCTGTCAGAAACAGGTGGAAGTTTCGGCCTGGTGCAATATTTTATTATTTTTTTAAGGGATCTGCTTCTGAGTACTTGCAATCTTCGCGCTTTGCGCCTTGGAGATTTATCAACAGGAAATTAAAATGAGGCTCAAACTGTGATCTTTATATATTTAACTCTATTTTCTATTTATACGTGGGGGGAAATTTTTTTTTTACTGACGTGGAGACGAAACTGACCAACCTGATTGTTCTTCCGCTATGACTTTATGGTATTAAGTGGATCTTCTGTTCTTAACCTTGATTTTTAAAGGTTTTGGAAAAGTTTTCATTCTTGAATCATAATTGTTTTTTTCCTATTTCTCCCATTTCTTTTTGTCTGTGTCCTGAGGAAACCCATTTTTATTCGTGTACTTCAAACGTTCCACTTCTTCCCTTTCATTGACTTATTCTTTTCTCAATATATTCATTTACTCATTTCTCTTTCTTCTCTCTTCTTCATCTTTTGTTTTTCCTACTTTTTATAGGTTGTTGTCATATACATTTTATGTAACTCTTCGAAGCAAACTTTAACTCGTATCTACATATCATAAAAATATTTTTGGAAAAAAACAAAATTGAACCAGACTTTCGGGAACTCTCACATCGGCAAGTGGCATCTAAAAAGTAAAAATAAATTTTATTCTTTGAACACCATCGATACTACATTAAACATAAGTTTTTGAAGTCGGTGCCAAACAACTAAATAGAATCACTGAAACATAGAATAAACATATTAAACATAACCTGTTCTTTAATCGCATTCGCATACACTACATTGACAACCACATATTTATTAATGGTACAAATATTCAGCTCTTAATTTTCAATGGTTTTCTCTGAAAAATGTTGGCAAAATGTAGTTAAACATCATTTCACCTATAGTTTTTGCACCGACTTCAAAACTTATGTTTAAATGTAGTGTCGATGGTGTTCAAAGAATAAAATTATTTTTTACTTTTTAGAGCAACTTGCGAGTGAAGTTCCGAAGTCTCGTTTCAATTTTTTTTTCCAAAAATATTTTTATTTTTATTCTTTTAGTGTAAAATGTACAATATGAAAAAAGGTAATGTTTCCATTACAAAACTATCACCTAATATTCTTAAGCAAATGCTTCATAAAAAATAAACTATGTAAAGGAAAAAAAGAAAGAAAGTATTATCGCCGTTAAATTTTGAAACGATTGGACACTAAAAAATAATCCATTTAGTCTCTGGTATATCGTTATGTCGACTATTTTACTCTCCAAAAACAACAGTGTTGTTAAAAAAAATCCCCCCCAAGAAAACCTTTAAATACTTTACATCCTTAAAAAGTTATGATATCGAGTTTTCCCGCCAAGTTTGTGCCAAACTACAACTAACCTGTATGTATAGTTCTTTTAAATTGTTTTCAGTTTTGCCAGGCGGGAAGCTTTGTCTTGTGAGGTGGTTGCTTAATGATAAAAACTTCCCGCCTGGCAGGACTGAAAACAATTTAAAAGAACTATACATACAGGTTAGTTGTAGTTTGGCACAAACTTGGCGGGAAAACTCCATATCATAACTTTTTAAGGCTGAGTATTTAAGGTTTTCTTGGCGGGGATTTTTTTACAACACTGTTTTTTGGGAGATATCACATGTTTTTGCATTAATATTATTTCTTTGCCTGTTTTTTTTTTCTCTTCAAAATTTACTTTGCATGTTTTTTTTTCCCTTCAACATTTTTCTTGGCTGTCCGACATATGTGGTTTTCTTGGCGGCATGCATCAAGGATCTTCTTCAGTCTAGGATAAATTTGAAATCAATCACAATGTACCACCCGAACCGACGCAAAACAAAGCTAGTTGCTAACAATACTACGATTAAATTAAAAGTTTAAAAAAAAAACCCAACCCTTACTGCCGATCTCATATTAAAATGAACTAAATTGAAGATCCCTTTTAAAAGCCTTATGCAATAAAATCAATTACAAATATTTTATTTGTTAACAAATAGAAACTGGCAACAGATGAAATTATAAATCATTGAGTTTTCTTTCCTCGTGGCCCAACAATGAAAACATAAATGCTCAGATGTTGAACAGAGCTAGTAGATAGAAATCGGACCAATTTTAAGCATTAATAACTCCGGGTGCGATGACCCCGGGGGTAAATTTTGGAAAACGTCCTCAATGTCTCATCGAGAATATTCATACCAAAAATCAACACTAAAGACCCCCGGGGAGAAAAGATACGGAAAATAAAAACGAGGGGGGAGGGGTGGGGGTCGAAAAACCCCCTATGCCGAGCTTTGGGACAAAATAAATGTGGGTGCAAAAGTAGAGCTCAATCCGAGTTACCGTTTAGTCTGGACCCCTGTCAAACAATTTTTAAAAAGTGCGAAAAATAGCGATTTTATAACATTTATCACCCCTCCCCCTGAGGGTCCTGGATGTTTTGCTTTAGTATGTGCCGTCAGGGCCGCTGGAGATTGAGTATACCAAAAATCAACTCTAAGGATCTTTATGGGGCTGAGATACAGAGGGGTGAAAACCCCGGTTTGGTTACTCGCGTAAACAGTCCTAGTCGCTCTTTTACATTTTTCTTGGCGACGGAAATTTCTTGGCGGCTTGTATTTTGGTTTTCTTGGCGCTATGTAATTTGGTTTACCTTAGCGGGCGGGACGCTCCCTGCGTCCCGTGATCAAAGGCTATAATATTAACGTCGTGGGCGTTTCTTCCAACTAATTATATTTCCAAAACAACACTAGAGATGCTGGCGGTTCATAAAATTAACGTACGTATTACTACGTGGCACGCTAAAGAGTTTCATGTTTGCTTCAGTTTAGCCCTTCATTCAACATTTTCTCTATTCATCATTCATAATACCTGTTCTCAATATCAAGCACGTTTGTGTAGACAATGATATTTCTCATATTCTAATCATTTTCGGACCAATCGCCTTTAAATTTGAGCCAAAGAAGTTTGGAGATATTTTTCATCACTTTCTTCAGATTATCTTTATCAAATACTAATTGTAAATCAAAGACTAAAAAACCTGAAATATTACGACAGTCCAATTAGTACCTGGTACGAACTTTCAGTTACGTTGAGAGTTCAAGGATGAAAAAAGCAAGGACAATAGAAAGATACTCGGTTAAAAATTCTTCCAAAAAGCTCCATAGAATGAATTTACATTACATGCACTAATCCAGAGACGCCTATGAGCGGTCAAAATTGGTCCATTATTGACGATTACTGATGATGCCCAATTTCTTTTTCATCGAAAGATATCTGCAGAGGTTCCCGTTTATCGAGAACCCGGACCACGAGAGGATGGGACCAATCGGAAAGAACAAGAACTTTCTAACAAAAAAAAGAATTTTTGAAATCGGTCCAGGCATCTTCTCGAGTAATTTTATAACAACAAAAAAAAAAAAAAAAAAAAATTCACCGACGAATTGTATAACACCTCCTCATTTGTTGAAGGTCGATGGTTAAAAATAATTGTCTTATTCGAAAGTTTAAAGATTGAAAAAAAAATTTTCTCCAATAAGTAATTTGTCTAGTACTCCATATCCTTATGTCTGGAAATCTTTTTTGTTCTTGTTTATTGGTTCAGTTTTTTTCTTTCTTTTTTTCTCTCTCCTTTTTTTCCCTTCTTTCTTTCCTTTCTTTCTTATTTTTCTTTTCCTTTTTTCTCTCTCTTTTTTCCCCTTCTTTCTTTCCTTTCTTTCTTACTTTTTCTTTTCTTTTTTTTGCTCTTTCGCTTCTGAATGTAGGCATTTAAAAAAATAAATTTAAGAAAAAATGATAGAGCATTTATGGTTCTGCGACATGTGCTTTGGGAGATTAGAATAAAAAAAAGTGCATAAACTCAGTGAATGAATATCCCCAATCAAAAAACAAATAAGTAAAGTAAGGCAAAATGGGGACCAGTTAAGGTAACGTATTTTTTCCAAAGTGAGCTAAAGGGAAATTTGTTTTGAAAATTACAGTACACAAAGAAAGAACAATGTATTTTATATATAACAAAAAACTAGCATGGAAATATTATTCTTTGTTTTTGGCCGTAAATTTGTAGCTTCAAAAAAAAAAAAAAAAACGGATTTTTTTTTTCTTTTGCCCCATGTTTGACTGTATGTGGCAAAGGGAAAAATAAAATATTTTTTATTTGATTATTAAAAATATTTCTCGTCAAATGAATTAAATAATCGAATATATGATCCAATGAATAAATTATCAAAAAATAAATAAATAAATTGATAAATTTATTGATATTAAGAGAAATAATAAGCGGGTGAATGAATAAGAAAAGAAGTGAATGAATGCGCAAAAAAGCGAATTGATAAATGAAGGAATAGAAATGAATTATTTAATGAAAAAATAGATAAGTTATTTGGTAAATAAATGAATTTGATGCCAGTTTTTATTTCTAACCACTCCGCTGCACGTATTTAGAACTACATTTTGTGAATATGAAAATTTCAACCTCATACAAAAATTACTAAATTCATTAGAAAGCTTGACATGAGCTCATTTTTCCTAGATATATCCACAGCACGCAGCATGACCCCCCGTTTCAAGTTCCAAAGTATGATGTTTACACACACTGGACTTGATTCTGGACACTTTTAACATTTCTAAGCTTATTTTCATTTAACATTGTATGACCAATTATTAGATTTAATTTTTCCACTTAAATCATTTATTTATAACTTCTCTAAACTATATGTATTCATTTCATGTGAATATTATTACCTTTTTTTATGTTTTAACTAGAGCTGATGCGCCCGTCGTCGCACGGGTTTAAATACAACATGCCAAATCCAAGAAAATAAATATGACTTTCAACTAAGCCCTGCAGAATCATCTTTCTCAAAGGTATTTTTTGTGACCATGCGGTAGATTAACTGGGTGTAAAGGAGAACGTTAAATCAAACTTAAATGCGTTTATTTATTTTATCCGTGTGGATTTTCCAAAAAATCACTTTCTATTTTCCAATTGTTGCCAAAACCAATTATCTTTTTATTTAACCCGGTATCGATTATTGGCATAGATGAATACAAAAATCCTAAGAAAGAAATAAATTTCATTCTTACTCCAGAGAAGCCTTGGTTCAAAATTTTCATTATGATCACTATAAATATTGTTGTTGCAAGGCAACACATTTTTGCAACAATGGACTAAAAATTTAACCGTTTAATGGGGAAACTATATGAAATTTACTGTTTTTATAATAACTTTTTAAAACTAAGTTTTTTAGAAATAAATTATAGCCTATCCTGATTCCTGTTAATGTAGCTTTCTACGGTGAAAAAAATGGTTAAAATCTGTTCAGTAGTTTGGAAGATTACCCCGGACATATATATAAAAGTAGTCATTTATGTATATAGATGCCAACTTCAAACAAAAATCGCTTTCAAATGAATTTTGATTTATTTAGATCATTAGCTTTGGCAACAAAATATTAAAAAAAAGGTTTTCCTACAAAATATTGACATAGTAGTTTGATTTAATATTGATCATTAAATATGGATTTAATATTGTGAAATTATATCAGATTATTGTTATGGTAACACTTGCTATTGTTTAAAATTGAAAAAAAAACATATGATATTCACATTAAATGAATAACCATCACACATATTAAAAAAGTTGTAAATAACTGATTCAAATGAAATAAATAATTCTAATAATTCCTATACAATCTTAAATGATGAAATCTTGAAAAGTATTCAGAATTAAGTCCACTAGTGCATGTGTTCAAATGCAAATATTGTTGGGAAACAAATATACATTCTTTCGAAAGAAAAATGTTTGGAACCATTGCTGACGAGAGCCCAGGTAGCACAAAAAACGTTTAAACGTTTTATAAACGGTTTTAATCCGTTGTCACAACGTTAATAACCATTTTACAACCTTTAAAAAACGAAGTGTGCTACTTGGGAGGTCATATCAGCCTCGTTTGAAATTAGAGGCCAGGAACTCAAGGGGGCCCAGCACGATCTGAGCAAAATAAACTTCGAGATTTTTATTAGAGGAGAGGGGCTCCGGTGACCAAACTGGCAGGGGGGCCCGCCTTGCTTCTCAGCGGCCCTGTTTGGATCGTATTGTTACGAGTCCGGCTCGACCTCAAGTTTTTTTTTCCATGATGACGTAATCTTGTGGAAGTATAGCAAATTTATTTACAATAAAGAAGTTATTACTAGTTAAGGATTCCGGGCTGTTGTGCCGTGGTCTGAATGGCTTTAATCCATACGTTTCGTTTGCAACTGCGGCGGTCATCTTCAGTGGGTGTCGTTGATTAATTTGGCGACAGATGCGAAATTTCGAACTGCTGCAAGATTTTGAATTGAAAACGCAGCGCCCTCTACCTTCCGGCTCGAGATTGACAGATGACTGGATGCCAAAGCTTGTTAACTTTTACTTCTTCCTCCTTCTTGTTAAAATTATTTGGGTGTTTGAAAATTATATTCATTCTTACAAAGAAGTTATTGCTAAAATATCCATAACAATTAGGTAAATCCCATAGACTCAATATTAAATAGCGCATAGCAAGCGAAGCTAACATATATGTAAAGTTTCAAGAACTACCGTGAAAATTAAAGAAATAAACGTTAAAGTCAGCATGACTAGTGACTACCCCAATTTAAGCACATACGAACATAAAAATAATTACTATTTCCAAAAATTGTTACACAAAATAAAAAAATATTAAAAAGATCTGGATGGATTAAAATGACGTTCCAACTGCTGTATTAAACGTCACCTCTATTGAAACGGTCGTTGCATGCTTATTTTAAAAACGAAACATAAAAAAAAGTATAATTTGAACGAAGAAAACCTCATCCAGAAAATAATTATTACAAATTGGAAAAATTAAATTTTAATTGATTGATTTTTATTTTATTTTTCTTACATCATGAACTTATTTCAAAACGCACAATAAATTTTAATACACTTTTTAGCCTACTTTCCCGTTAAAAATAAAAGAAAGACGAAAAAAGTATTAAAAGTAGCTTAATGCATCTAAAAAATATCGCCAAGTTAAAAAAATAAAAAGGTAAAATGAATATCGAAAAATTGAAAATTTGAAAGTAGGGTATTGAGATGGGGAATTTGTGTGTCGGTCGGTTGGTCGGTCTGTCTGTCCCCCCCCCCTACTAACTTTTGAATGAACATTCCGATTTGGACAAACTTTTTTTTGTTGGAAAGATTTCGGAAAGTACAGCTCATTCCCATATTTGATTTTTCGATTTGAACAATTTTTGGTTCAACTTTGAACCGGTCAAACAACCTGCCCCTTTTGAGTGAACAGTCCGATTTGAACAAACTTTTTTTTTGTTCGAAAAATCTTATCAAGGATACTTCATTCCCATATTTACATTTCCGATTTGAACAGTTTTTCGTTCAACATTGAACCACTCAAGCAAGCTGTCACCCCTAATAACTTCTGAGTGAACAGTCCGATTTAAATAAACTTTTTTTTTTTTTTTTGTTCGAAAGATCTCAGCAAGGATACATCATTACCGTATTTAAATTTTCAATTTGAACATTTTTTTTTCAACATTAAACCGTTCAAGCAACCTATCCCCACCTAATAAATTCTGAGTGAACCATCCGAATGGAATAAAATTTTTTTTGTTCGAAAGATCTCAGCGAGTACAGCTCATTCCCATATTTGATTTTTCGATTTGAACCATTTTTCGTTCCATATTGAACCGTTCAGAAAAAAAATTAACATTAGCGCCTACTGGGAGTTAGGGCCCTGCTCGACATCAGCGTCTGAAGGCAGAAACTGAAAATCCGGGTACTTTCCTTTTTACGGCGTAATCACGGCGTAATAGAGGACTGAAAAATTTTGCATTTTTAATTTATCCAACAGCCAATAGAAATTCATCGTGAGATGTAAACATTTCTAGCCTTGGCGGCCGCCATTGCTATACTGCATTAACGAAAGTGCATTTGGTAAATATTCAAAAGGAGAAGTGAGAAAATACCCATTACTTAATGACAAAAAATCAAGTGAAAAAGCAAAATGGGGGGCAACTAGCAAAAGGCTTAAAATAAGCTTTCAGTTGAGGCTTTTAAAGTCCACTATCTCGTTATATGTAATCATGTCAACAATTCCTGTCCTTTGCGAGATTTTTATTATTTTATTCAAAACTCGGCGGGATTACGGGATTCTAGTTTCTTGGCTAAATATATCCGTTTAAAGTGAAAATACAAAACCGCCAAGTAAAAAAAAACAGGACTTGGCTCATAACAAGCTTTATCATGATGGGTAATTCCATGCCAACTAAATTAAATAACTATTAAAGCTCTCGGTTATTTGTTGTCAATCTTTCACCCAATCATATAATTTCGAATAATGCTTCATAATGAGGTATTTTTCCTATTTGTTATCTAAATATCAAATATCCAATGAAAATGCAAGGATTATTCCGTCAGATGGCGCTTTTTTTCTGCGCAGAAAAAAAAATTCTGCCCAAGTGGAGCACGCGTCCGACCGAAAAGCGACCGAAACGAAAAAGGAAATTTTTACGCTTCTGACCAATTTTTCTGCTTTACGTCGCTGTGGAGCAGGGCCCTTAAAGTTGAATGTTGATCCCGAACTTAAAGTCGGATTTCCTTCAAACTAACTTTGTAAGAAAATGGTTTTGATAAATAATGTTTGTAAAGTACTTTTCTGAATAATCTTTTGTAAGGACTCTGATTCCAAATCAGACTCCGCAAACATGGCGGAAATGCAAGCTCAGATAAAAAATGACTGACTGCAGACGATTTTTTGTTTATTCATTCATTTGTTTTTATTTATTGTTATTATTATAATTATTATTATTTTTGGCAGACGATTTTTTTGTAACAAAAATGTTTCATTCATGAGGGCATTTTATTCTTTATTTATATTTGGGCAATTCCACGGGTAACTGACTGACATTCACAAAGCAAAAAAAGAAGTATTTTGAAATAAAACACAACAAATCTCAAATTTTACTAATTTATTTTGTCCTGTCTTATTGTACTTTTTAAGCTGAATTTCATGGTATAATTGAATTTTCAAAATATATTTTTAAT
>JAXGGA010015920.1:0-27905 GCA_038373865.1 Uloborus plumipes
CAGTGTATGCAACTGCAATTGATATTGTACAAATGGAGAAAATAACTTGTTGAGACAAGGATTTTTTTTTAAAGTATATGAATCTTAAAATTATTTTTATAATTACATTATCTTTATCAGAGCAAGAATTTATGAATATCTGTATAGCATTTCTTTTAAATACTTTTTTAGTGTAATATTTTATAAATAATACGTTATTTAATATAACTGAATAAAACAAATACGGAAAATATTCTTACTTTTGTAAAGTATAGACTGCTTTTAAAAATAAAAAAATATATTGGAAAATAATATACTTGTTTAAATAACCGTTTCATATACTTTTTTGCTCGATCCAACTGTACCTTCTTTCAAAACCAGAACAATCGTTATGCAAATCTAAGCGATTGCCACAATAAAATACATGACGACGTGGCTGAAATGTCTACCGAAAGTAACGTAAAGCGGGAAAGATATCCATATTCCAACCATAAGAGCATCGGAATACGATGTTGTCATGACAACTCAGTAGTCAGTTTCGATTTCCAGGGTTTAAAGGTATTTGATTCTGATCTTTTGCTGCGGAGAAGGATTAACAATCGCTTAACATGTTTTTTAAAATATATTTTTGAATTTTACAAAAGCTTATTTTCTTTTTTTTTTTTCGTGCAAAAATTCTTTCTCGATACAAGGTTTTCCACTATGCACAATCTAAAAATCCCAACAGACAAGAAATAATTTAAAAATAACGCTGAGTTTAAATAATGCAGATTACTCCCCTAAAGAATATTCTAAAATACTGTCTAATCTTTTGTCGTAAAACCTTCCTCGCTTTTGCGCATGCCTGAGGTCTCTTTGGATTTCCTCAAAATAGGGGAGAAATGTGAAGTAACATTCAACAGGAAGTAAAGAAGTGAAAGCACCGTCAAGTGCGTCTCCTTATCCTATCACCCCTTTTTCAAATGGAAGTGATCATGACTGCCAGGCGCGCAATACGCAGACAGACAGTAATGCAGTTTTTTGAAACAACGAAACGAAGTATATTTATACCCTGTAAAGCGAACGTTCACTAATCAGAACGTAGCCTTTATGAAATACATGTACTGTAACTAAAAATAGGAGCGCTTTATCTAAGTGATTGTTTTCAATTTCAAACTTTGACTAACTAGCATAGTATGCAGAGTAGTACAGTACTGTAGCGTATTTTAAGTTTGATGATATATATATAATATTTCTACTGCAATACTCTTTATATTCTATGTTAATAAACAATTAAATCAACATTATTTTATATTACAAGGCATTTATCTCCTTTTTGGCAACAGTTATGATCCATTTCAGCCACGTTCTAGCTGTTTCTTTTTTTTTGTCTTTTGCAAATGACATGTGAACGATTTGCTACTCTGAACTTTTCCCAAACCTAACTATACTATAAAAAAATCCGAAACATAGACTACGCCACACTACGTTGCCCTCACAGCGAAACGGAGATTCCACGATTGCTATTACCACTTATTTTAGTAAAAATCCAGTTTCTGTGCAAAAACACATACTTTTTTTTTTCTAGCTGTCGTTTTTTTTTCTTTTTCTCTTTCTTTTATCACAACGGAGACATGAACACATTGCTGCAGTGAGAGTATCCCTTTTAGGTCAATTTTAGACTATTTGAAACACGTACCAAGTGCGGTCACTCGCTGGTGTTCTAATGGGGGAGTTTCCGAAATTTTAAAAGTATTTTTTTCTGAAAGAGCATGCTTCAAAACATAGGAATTGACCATTTTTTTATTTTTTGACACAGTTACATACTTTTTATGAATTATTTTAACCGGTGCGCAGATGCTATTCCGAAAAAAAAAAACATCTGCGCATGACGTCAGTGGTGCACGTAAGCGCGAAATATAATTGGTTGTAGTGAGATGACGAAGGTCGTGACGTCACCGATTCCTGCGATTGGACAACTCAAGTCAAGCAAAATGGTGTTAGTAAACAAAATAGGGGAGATGTTAGGTGCACCACTGACGCCACAAAAACCACGCCCCGTTTTCAAGGTAGGGTATTTAAAAAAAATAATAAAAAATAAACTGTTGGGAAAATTCAAGTATTTTCCGGGCCTATGTTATTTTGTTATATCATTCTATCAATTTCAGTAACAAAAAGCAGTACTTTTGACTGAAGAAAACTCTCCCATTTCACATTAGCTGCCAGTTTTTTTGGCTCTCTTTGCTTAAAAGAGGATTTTCGCCTCCAACTCGGCTTCTTTCGTATTCCATGCTGATGAATGCATAATAAGCACGAAACTGCAGTCCATGGATCAAAATAGCCGAGTTGGCGGTGTATTGCATGTTCCTGCCTTAGCCCTTGCTTAGGGGTGGTTACTCACTGCTTTATACATCTTGATGTCTCGATAGAAATCCCCATTAACCCGAGAGAGAGCGCCGGGCACACAGTTACCCCATTCTTATTTAAGCACCAGGTAAATATATATCTGTAATCAATCACCCTTTCTCAGTATCCTCTTATGTGGCATTTTCTTAAAGAAAAAAGGCACGTTTTATTATTTATAATTAAAATGTGTTTTGTTTTCAAATTTGTAAAAAAAGAAGATAGAACTAATTAGGGTGACTCAGTCACTGTTAAATGAGCGCCTTTTTCCAGGTTAAGAGTGTAAGATAAAATTAAAGGTACATGCTTATTGCTGTGCTTAGATATTACTTACTCAAAAATATCAAAAGAGTTTATAGATTTGGGAGATTTAGTTTTAAAAATCACTTTTTTTTCTGCCGGACACCCTTTATTTAAATATATCAAATTGAATTAATTAATTCCAAATGTACGGAATTAGTTCTGAAACAAAAAAGAACATTATACACTTAAGGTTGTGTGGAAAGGTTATGTAGATAAAAGCAGACGAAATAAGGAATATTGTACAAAATGAAAGATTGCGTATCATTAATAAACAAAATCCAGAGCTTAATTAGTTTTATTGATTGCAGCAAACAAACCAATTCCATTTCACAGAGACGGTAGAAAAGTAACGAACGTTTTCATAGAATCAAAAGGCTTCAGCAAATAAGTAATAAACGCATACTTTAATTAATAAACGCAAAACTCTAATGAGTGCACAACTAAATTGGTTTTATTCCTATAGAAGTTACTTTAAATATTTTTTCCAAATACCTTGCAATGTGTGCCTTAACTAGAATTTTTATTTTTCGTAGGGTCAAAAAAGAAAAAAAATATATTTATTTTGGTGAAAGATTGAAGTATACGAGTAGGTTAACATGTGGGTTTGTAGATGTATACACGTTGGAAATTATGTGTATTCCATGCTGTTGATTATAGCACAATTATCTACTTATATTAAAAACTGAGTATCTTTCTAACTATCTTTCTTTCTAACTATCTTTCTTTCTATGTCACGCTTCTTTCTCCTGAACGCCAATGAACTGAAAGTCGAACCAGGTACCGATAGATAGGTAATTTTTCAGGCTTCTTTAGTTTCAATCTATATAATTATACGATTTTAATTAGCGAAGATATCAATTAATAAGTAGGGGAAGACCGCCTATATTGGACCACTGCTTAAATTGGACCTCGGGCTTAAAATCTAGTACAGAGATCTATGCTACATTTTAACGGTAGAAATATAAAGTTTTAGGAATAAAATCATTGTGTATGAAGTTTCACCAGTCTTCGAACTACATAGCGTGATTTACGGCATGATTTATGTTGAAAACGAGTAAAATCTTATTTTGCGGACTTGTACCTAGTAAGATACAACTAAAACTTGTAAGCTGAGGTCAACTGCTGCTATAGCATGATGATCTGTGTTTATTAAGGATTACATCTATGTATTTACATGCGCGATTGTGATAATTTTTGACAAAGAAATAAGCTGAAGAATAAAAAATGGCATGTTTTCCTTTATTGGACCGAAAAAATTTTCCTATATTGGACCGGTGGTCCAATTTAAGAATATGATTTTAAACAAGTATTTTTATTAATCGTAACATAAAATAAGTGACTCGTCTTATTTAATAGCGTAGTTAAATTATTTTAAGCATACTTTAACACCTATTCACGATATTCATTTAAATTTTTTTTATCAAGCACATTTTTATCAAGCAGAAGCTACAACTTCTAAAAATGTATGTTTTTTTCCCTCTTCATCCATTAAGCTGCAGTTTCAGGTTGTTAAACATATTAACTTAAATAAAATTTGTGCTGCTTTACAGAGAGAAAAATATGAAATTCTCGATATTTTCGATAAGACTTTAAAAAGAAACAATTTATATGCTACTAAAATGTTCAATGTAGATGAATCAGGTCTTTTCACTGTTCAAAAGCCCAAAGTATATTGATGTATAGAGGTAAACACCAGGTTGGGGCAATATTGAGTGTTTAGAAATACACTAGTCATTTCCCACATGGGAGCAACAGAATTGCAAGCTCTCCATGCTTATTTTCAAAAGATTACGTTCCATCTATGAACTTATCGTAAAAGCTTCCCTGGTGAGCAATATGCTTGTTCAAAAAAAATGTTGGATCACAAACGATAATTCACACAATTGAAACAATCTTTCATCAAAAGTGTTAAGCCAAGCAATTTAAAAATAATGTCCTTCTATTAATGGATAGGCACACCACTTACATAAATAACACTGATACAATAAACTTGGCTAACGAGAACGATATAATAATGCTGTCTCGTTAAGCATATCATGCACGTAGATGTGGTCTTTATTCTGTTTCTGTCTATATATTTGTAATCAAGCATGTGATACATGTATGCGAAAACATCCAATGAGATCCATTATCTAATATCGCATAGGAGAACTGTTTGATACCTCTTATGGGCAAACCGCAATGAAGGCCATGGCAAATGCTGTGAGTTGATTTCAAAGAACATGAGTTTGGCCCGTTAATATACATGTGTTTAATGATTTTGACTCGGTTGCAATAGAATTAGAGGCAAGTAGTTCAGATAAAACTACTCAAAGTGAGCAGGTTACATATTAGTTGTAAGTTGTACACCATGTACAAGAACTAGCTACGATTTAAATTAGTACAAATTCTGCAGAACCGGCGGATAGTTCTCATCAAAACATGATTGTCAACTCTAACTATGATTTTGTAAAGCCGGCTCACATATCACCTTTGCCTAAAAAAATAGAAGGAAAGAAAAGGTAGGCTGTCTCAGCAATTATTCTAACGATGTATAAAAGAGGCATAGATCAGAAAAAGTCACACAAGAAGAAGTAAGAAACTAGACAAAACGATTGTTATTGCAATATTTGTCATAGAGATGAAGTGCAAAACATGATTAAGTGTATGAAATGCCATCGCCGAGTTTATCAACTCTGCGTAAGTGGGGCCGAGGCAAAAGAAATTCTATTGCAAATTCTGGAAAAAAAGCTGTATAGTTCAAATATAAATTTTTCTATGATTTCCTGGTTCGGTCCGATTTAGGAAGAGCATGGTTCAATTTAGGCGCATATATTCCTAAATTGGACTTTTGCAACTTTTTGTAAGATAATTTTTTTAAAAATAATTTTCATATTTTCAGAAAATATAAGCTGCTAGGGCGGTTCCTGATTAAATTGAGCACACGATGCCCTATTTAGCATTTATGTTTCGCTTCAAATTGAGCGACACAGGCCTCCTGTTCTTAGGGGGTCCAATATAGGCGGTCTTCCCCTAGTCAAGTTTAAAGCGATTAAGCCTAATAAATGATTAAATATGAAATCCATTCTTGCAAACCGTCGTTGCTATGAAACAGTGCTAACAATGATAATGAGAATTTTGAATGAAGGCTTAACTAAATCAAACACGAAACTCATAAGCGGGCCACTTACGTAGAATTTTTATCGCTAGCAACTTGTAATATTTTGAAAAATTCATTTGTTGAAAAGCCATCTACTTAGATTAAAAACTGAGTGTCTATGTCTGCTTTTTTTCTTTGAGCGAGCTGAACTTACTGAAACTCTCCTCACCATCTTGAAAGCGCGAAGCATCTCAATAATTCGAATGATTTTTTATATAGGAAAAAAGTAAAGGCGTGAAGCGCCTATTAGCGAGCCGCCTTGGCGGGGAGTACTTTCTTGAAATTTTTCTCACTACTTTCAAGGCACGAAGTGCCCGTGCAACGCCGGGCCACGTGCGTGGTATGTCTTGAAATCGAATGAACATTAAATTATATCAAATAATATAACTTCAGAATGAGGTAAAAGTTAGAGAGGGGAGACGTTATGCATCAACATGCCGCAGGAAGCTAATCTAGCTGCCCTGGCAGCTAGTATTTAAATAAGCACTGGAGTATCTAATGTTATATTTCATTATCAATGAGAAAATATGTTTAAACTAACGATTTCATGCGCTTAACCGGGAGATATAAGTAGAATCATTAAAAATAAAGTTAAGTTATAATATCTAAGAATTAAAGAGTTTTTTCCTGTGCTGGAAAATTAAAAAAATATCAACCCTTAGCGGCTTAATTTTTTTCAGATTATTATTATTATTATTATTATTATTATTTTTTGCCAAAAACATATCGCAATTTTTCATTGCATTTTTTGCTCAACTCCATTTACCTGCGCTTTTAAGCCAATAAAAACAGAAAACTAATATGACTGCAAACTATCATGACTGGACAACTATCGCTTTCTAATTTTTTGCTAAAAATGGAGAGGTTAGGGGAAAACTGAAAGCAAAATATAAAACATGGAAGGTGTAAATTATAAATGCCCCAAAAACAAGATATTGTTAAAAATAATGAAATAAAAATTATAGAAAAATATTAAGGCCATGTCTATGGTTTGGTTTGATTAATCAAAAGTAATACAATAAAAACAAAACACTGCTATGTCCGAATACTGACACAGTTAAAGCTACTTTTTAGTTACATTCCCAAAATATATAACTGCTTCTGTGCATCGCGTGTTATGTGGTACTTTTTCTTCAAAGCAAGTGCAAGTTTTAAGTACCAAAGAGCAGCAGTACTTATCTTAAAAGCGCGAGACTGAGAAATACAGTTCTCTTCTTCATTTCCAAAATTTATAGAGATTTTTTACGACACACATAAAAGCTCACATTTTCGAAACGGCCCGCATGAATGAAACGGTGAGCTGAAAGAAAAATCTAGTTCTGAAATTTTATACCTAAGTGAGTTGACTTATGTGTTCGGGAGCAGATAAGAGTTTAGAAGAAGAAATATGGTCTCCGCGATCTCTTTTCTAAATCAGACAGAAGAAACACGGAGATTCAATACCTCATTTATGAGACGATTTCCCACCTCTACCGGAACCGATAAACTATCATCTCCTCTCTCTCCTCCGCTCACATTGTCTTGTCTCGCACTTCCTCATTCCATTTTCCCATTCATCTCCTCTAAAAGAGAGTGAGCGGGAAGAAAAAAAAACTCATAAACGTGATTGTTGTACTTTAAAGATTGTACAGTAAAGATCTTTACAATTTTTCTCGTGTTTCATTCGAGATAGGGCTTAAAGTGTTTGCTGACAGGAATTTGTTAAGTGAAAGAGAAAAGTAAAGTTGTTACTTTATAGAGTGCAGGGATTTCTGGAACTTTTGGTGAAAAGTTTAGAAGTGTATAACTTTATGGAAGAAAAAAATATGTATTCGTGTTTATTGGAAACAGAGATTTTTCAGGAGTAGTTTATGAGGAAAGTTGAAGTGCTTTTAATGGGACAAGATAAGGTGTAATTTAAGTGTTTTTTTAGTTAGCTGAATATTATAAAATGAAATCGATATTTAAAAAAATATCCCTTTACATAAGTTTGGGCATAGCATCAGATATGGTAAAAATTATGGTATAATATGGTAAAGATGATAAACTATCATCTCCTCTCTCTCCTTTGTTCGCATTGTCTTGTCTCACACTTCCTCATTCCATTTTCCCATTCATCTCCTCTAAAAGAGAGTGAGAGGGAAGAAACAAAACTCATAAACGTGATTGTTGTACTTTAAAGATTGTACATTAAAGATCTTTACAATTTTTCTCGTGTTTCATTGGAGATAGGGCTTAAAGTGTTTGCTGACAGGAATTTGTTAAGTGAAAGAGAAAAGTAAAGTTGTTACTTTATAGAGTGCAGGGATTTCTGGAACTTTTGGTGAAAAGTTTTGAAGTATATAAATTTATGGAAGAAAAAAAATATGAATCAGTGTTTATTGGAAGCACAGATTTTTCAAGAGTAGTTTATGAGGAAAGTTGCAGCATTTTTGATGAGATAGATTAGGTGTCATTTTAGTGTTTTTTTTAAATTTAATTTAAAATAAGCTTAATATTATTGACCTTTTTGCCAAGTTTCAAGAAAACTTTACTGTGAAATCAAGCATTATAGAAAAATATTCTTTTGATACTATTTAGAAGAATATCCCCAATTTAAAGGACATCTGGTATGCTGGATTAAGATGACGGTTATTGATGCTTGCACAGTGTCAGATTATTAAAGATTTACTTAAAAAACAGCTGCATTTTGGAGACCACAATGCATACCGCTTTTTCTCGTTTCCCCGTTAAAAAAATAATAGTAAAAATAAATAAAGTAAATAAATAAAATAAAAATAAAAGTAAAGGGAAAAAATCAAATTAACCAGAAAGAAAAGAAACATTGTAACGATTCATTGGTACATACTTTTTTCAAAAACATTTGAAATGAAGGTTTACAAGTCATCAAATGTACCCGTAAGCCATGCCGATAACACAATAAAGCAACTAATCATATTAATCAAGTATTGAATTCGTTAGTTTTTCAGTAACAGAACGCTAACTAAATCCTGAGTTGTAATCAATTTTTTATGAAAGGGAAATTCATTTTTCTAGAAAAGTAGTACTAGCACATTGTTCTGACACTAAATCAACCCTGATAGCTATCTACCTTTTAAAACACAGTTCAGAGTATTATCTTTCATTTATATAAAAATTATGAACAAATCATGAGCAGAAAAAGAACAGTTTTGAGCCGATAATGTTATTAGAGATGTATCACAAAAAGTTCCACAAACCAACCTTGTTAAGCACTGTTTTTTTAATAAAAATCCAATTTTTTTTCACATTGATTAATGTCAAAGGATTTAATGATCAGTGTCAAATATCTTTTAAAATACGAAAAATGTAATTCATGATTTCAATTTTAATCGAAAAAAAAATTATGTAAAAGTAGAAAACCTATAGCTGTCTAAACGTTATTGACCACATATTTTAATTGAAAGTTTTGTAAAACAATTATAAGTTTTTTTTGAGATTGATTGGATATTTTAAAGGATGAATTTATAAACAAAGAATATCACAAAGAAAAAGATAACATTTTAATATTTTCGGAAATCAGCGATTAAACTACCATAAAAAAAGTACATTGATGTGCTAATTTTAAACTACCAAAAATATTCGAAATTCTTTGAATTTCATTAATAAAGCAATTACTAAGGGTAGTGTGTCCACGAAAACAAATTTTGCTTTGTCATAAATTTTCATTAAAATAAAACACAAATTTAAGTGAAACCTTATTCTAGAAATCTTTTTAAAAGACCATACTTCATTAAAGTACCTTATTTTTTTCCAAGAAATAACGGGTTTATTACGTTTTGAGAACATACGGTGCAAAAGAAAAAAAAAACCTCTCTCTGCATTTATTTATTGTTAATTGCTGTGAAATCATTTGCAGCTGACTGTTTGGTTTATTAATTATTAAACTTATAAAGTGGGGTGTAAAAATAAAGGATAAATTTGAAACACGACGATCGCCTCAGATTAAATTGCTAATTCCAGGAGCTTTTTTTTAATGGTTTAAATGAATTAAAGTGATATTTGATGCTTGCGGTTCAAATTGTGTGCTTAGCTGTATTCTCCAAATTTAAGTTTTAATTTTTCTTTAACAAAAAAAAAAAAAGCGTTTTTTCGCTATAATTTTAATGGTTGTGTTGTTTTCTTGACTTTTCTTCAGCAATTGCATCTATTAATATCGCGTTTTATCTATTGTTCTATTATCCGCGGTTCCCGTACTAACCTATTCGTCTGATAATAATGAGTTTGACACACAACTGCTTTCTGATAACTACCGTTAACGTGTGCTACAGTTTGAAATTTAAGACATTTCACGCAATTTCTAACCTTAAAAATCGTTATACGCAAATTTTTGCATACAAACATGTAAAAGTAGTGAATTACTAAATACAAAATCTACGTGTGGAAACGTTCTCTCTTTGTGGTTAGTGCTGAAAAAACAAAGCATCTGTAAGGAAAGTTCTCAAGAATTATTACCTAACACGACAAGAAACATTAACGCATTTATGCCCAAGTTTTTTTAACAGTTTTTTAAAATTTGTATCTGCTTAAAACTCTTACTTGGAATGCTTTGCATACATTTTAGGCTTAAAATAGTTCGCCGTGGTCATATTTATTAAGTTATTTCACGTCCTATTTATGGGATATTTTGCAGATATGTGAGCAAAATACGACCTTACTAGACTTTTCTTTTGCAAAGCAATATTGCAGAGGGCATCTCTGATCAATTTTAAGCAAATAATTTTAAAATAGTTTAATTTTATGAAAAAAAGGTTCGCAAAAATAACTTACTTTCTGTGGCTACCCGTGCTCGATCGTTGCTTGAGTGATTTGTCTGAAAATAGCTGTCAATAAATAAACTCTGATGTCCAACTAGTGGTTCTAACTGGTTTTCTCAAGAAGGACTATTTTACTTGCGAAAAACAGCTTTAGTAAAATGATTTTCCCATTACAGGCTTTTATATGCAGTAACTAACAAGCAACCCGTTTTTAGCCTACTGGGCATAAATGGGTTAACGCGGAGATAGGTATTCCATATATTTTCTTGATACATAATAGGAAGAAGTGACGATAAAAAATTAAGCCGCGTGTATTTTTGGTATTGTGCATTGGAAAGCAGATGAAAAGTTTAGCCAAACGCATTTTCCGCTTTATATTTTGGACAAAAATTTAACATCGTGCAAAAAGAAAAGAAAAAAAAAGGGTGTGGGCAAGTGTAATTCTGTAAGTATTTTATATGAAGGTTCTTTTGTTATTTCAAATGCAAAATGCCAGAAACTGTCAGCGATTCTACATGTTAAAGATAGAAAAGGTGTCTTCTTTCCCTGGCGCATTTCATGTCTTCCTTAAGTACTCAGTTTCATTCTTAGATTCTTGTTTTGTTGTTTCCAATACCGCTCTGGTATCGGAGTCCGAGTAGATGAAATATACTTAATTTAGGGCAGTGTAGGTACGGCTTCCGTTCTTACGAGCACCATTAAGGTGGAAAACAGTTTCAGCTCAACATACATGCCATAATAACCCGTTTTATAGAGTAGGCATCCATTCACAACACACAAATGACAACGGCAGGAAAGAGTACGTCAATGCCCAAGCCGGGATTCGAACCCGGGCCACCTCATCACGGTCAGAAATCTCTGACCACTAGACAAGGTGGCCGACATTCTTAGATTCTTAGTTTAGTTATGACATAGTAGTTTATTCTGGTCTTCACTTTTTCTCGTAAATTTCAATCCTAAGAAAAATTCAAAAAAAAAAAAAAAAAAAACACCGTGATAAAAAGCATAGTTATTACTCAGGTGTGGGGGGGGGGGAGATAAAAGTATATTAACCCTACACTGCATGATTTTTTATTTTTCGTAGAAAAAAATATATGTGTTTGTCAATGTAATAAGAAAGCATGGAAAAATATTTAAAAAAATTTAACTCTAAATTTTCACCCCTTTCTAATTAAAAATAGTTTTGTTGCCAAATGGCTACACCATGCATTCAACAGATAAAAATGATTGTAAATGATAGTCTTGAAATTAGTTCTTTTTTGTAAAAAAATAGAGGAATTGAACATTTGGTGCACTGTACTCTTGTAATCCTTTACATTTTGACATTTTACATTATTTTTTATATGTACTTGTACTTTTCGATGATCAATTCTGTCAAATCTGATGTCTTTTGGAGGCTCTCTCGCGCAAACTTTCCTTCTTTTCTCTTTTTTTTTATTTGTAACTAGTTCCTCTGTAGCTAATGGTCTCTTTTTAATACGCTTTTATTAATTTCACATGTGGGTTTGTTTGTATGTATGTATGTAACTCTGAATAAAAGATAAAATGTACGTTCTTTGCAAATATAAAAGTAATATATTTAATATTATTTTTAATACTAAAGGCTAAACTGTATTGCATATTGATGTATTATAAGTACATGTAAACTTAAGTGCGGATATTCAGTAGTTTTGAAAATCAGAGGGAAACCCGTGATGATCACAGTGCATTCCAATGTAAAAGCGTATTTTTTAGTTTTTTTTCAAAACTATATTTTAAAATTATTAATGACTTTACTTGTCCGTGTAAGCACAACGTTTATGCTAACTGAAATCTAAAATGAGCACGTTTTAAAGGCTTTTCCCTATTGATTTTTTGTTTGTTCACTCTGTTGAACATCAACTAAGCATTGATAATTGCGAGGTCTTATAAACGGTAGAACAGCCGAAAGTACCACTTTTGGGTCCGCATGATTATATTATACCCTCCAAAAAGAGAAAGAAGCTAGCGCGAAACATAAACAAAGCTCATACTTCATGAACTATAGAGATGAATCGAAGTGTTCTCTGGATGCTTACTGCATAATGTTGCCAAATGGCTACAGACGTGTATTATGTCCTAGATTTTTTCCAAATAATTATTTTGATGTAAAACGCATCTTAAACGAAAGATAAATGTTTATTTTATTCATGTTATTTTTTTAAAAGACGAAGAAAAATATTTCATTGTAAAAAATAATTTCAAAACATGGTAGTTTGAGTGATTTTAAAAGCTATCCATATGGATTCATTTAAGAGCATGTAACAGACCAGTGCTGCCATGTATGGAGGATAAATGGTGATAATTGCTTTAAATATAACCAATATTTGCTTTTTATGCATTGAGTTGCCTTATGACTACACTCTGCTATTCATAAGGAGGACAAATTGTCCATGTAGCCAATTGGCAACACCATGCAGTGTGGGGTTAAAGTGATGGACATTACGTTCGGTAAATTAAAAAAAAATCTGGTATTGACCCCACACTACTTTCTTTTACGTGTAAATTTCTTAGGAGATGTATTAAGTGTTAAAATAGTGCTTGGAGTGAGCAAGATAAACAATTCAAACATTTGCACCGCTTGTTTCCCACGAAACAATGCAAAAAAAAAAAAAAAATGTTTTACAATGATTAATTTTCTAAAAATCGCCGATTTTAACATCATTCAGTGGATTTTTCGCAAAATATCGCCAATAGCGCCAAATTGAACCCAAATTCAAAAAATAATTTTTTCGCCAACTTGGCGATATGTCGCCAAGTTGGCGTCAAACACTTGGCGACCAAAAGCTTGGCGATATATCGCCAAGTGGTCGCGCCAATTCATATCACTTAGTCTGCATTGAAATTAACACTGATTTACCCCAAAAAAGGGGTAAAACACCCCTTGGGAACATTCGAATGCAACCACAAGGGGAGGTGCACAACTAGACCCTCCTCAGAGCCTACATGCCAAACTAGAAGCTTCTACGGCATATAGTTTTTGAGTTATGCGACACACATACATACGCACATACATACGTACATACAGACGTCACGAGAAAACTCGTCGTAATTAACTCGGGGGTGGTTGAAAAGGATTTTTCGGCTGGTTATATGTTGGTAGGTACATATGCACGTGCTGACAGGTCGAAAAAACTACTCAACATTCATTCGGGGTGAGCAAAATCAAAATTTAGACCCAAATTTGAGTGAATTTTTTTTCGCGATCACAATACTTCCTTTATTACGTAAAACGAAGTAAAAATGACTAGGTTTTTAATATTTGAGTTATGAAAGTTCTAGGGACAAACATTTGCGTTGCACGAGATTTGTGTTGCATTTAAAGGTTTCGTTGTTGTTTCAAATGCAAAATGTCAAAAATTCTAACCGAAACGATATAAATTATGTGTCTTTCTTCTCTTGCATATTCCATTCTATCCTTAGATACTCAGATTAATTATGGAATTGACCACTATATTATGTCTTTTTTCGGTTTTGTAAGTTTTAATCCTATAAAAATCCGAAAAAGTATTTTTACACCTTGAAAAAAATCATAACTATCTCTTTGAGGGTAAACGCATATTAATGGACAGAAAGTGCAATAAAAGTTAACACTAGATTGTCAAAATAGTCATTTTTATTTCTTTTTTATTTTAATTAGTAAAACAATTGTGTGTATAATAACACAATTACTTAGCATTTTGTAACTTTTTATAGAAAATGCAAATGCTTTTAAAATAATTGTAGTTACCCTCCTCCTAACATGTCATACATAAATCTATCCGAAAAGGGACTGCTTGGACAATATAGTGTTAAAAGAAACAAGATTAAGTATCATATACTTGCACTAAGAAAGTTTTCATGTAACAAACATTTGTGCTGCATGATTAGTAAACTTTAAAGAATACATAAATCGTAACTACAATGCAAAAAATGAACTATTGTTGTTACAGTATAATACTGGCAGCCGAGATTACAATTTAACACTGTAAAATAAACCGTAATAAACTGTAAAACTAGCAATTTCTTACCGTTAAGGAAGAAATTTTACAGTTTATCGCCGTAAAGTTTAGTAGTACTATACTGTAAAAACAACCGTATAATACTGGCAGCAGAGGTTCCAGTTTAAAACTGTAACATGCACTGTAATAAACTGTAAAATTAGCAATTTTTACAGTTTCATACTGTAAAATTAGCAGTTTTACTGTATGAAACTGTAAATTTTGTTCTGTGAAAAGAAACTGTAAAAACTGTTCATTTTACAGTATACTAAACTATAAAATTAGCAATTTTACAGTTTAGTACTGTAAAATCAGCAATTTTTATAGTTAGTTACTATAGAAATAGCTGTATTATACCGCAAAAACATCAATTTTTTACACTGCAGCGTTAAAAATAACGCAGCTATAATGTCCTGTCATTCAAAATAAATTTTAAGTGCGTTAAAGGGGAAATGAATCAAGATTTGCCCCCCCCCCCCCCGAAAAAAAAAGCTTAATTATAACCTAAGTTTTTCCCATTTCCTTAATAAATGAACTCGGGCGCTTAATGTGTCACAACTTATTGGCTTATTTACTTTCGAGAGAGTGTAGCGTAGAATCCATTACTTCGATAATCCATCATCGGAAAATCATCAGATTTTATTTTTCCTCTACGGCACATATCAACACCCAGTCACTGTGTCAACTTTGTGCTGGCTGAACTTTGATTAATGACACGCTCTCAATCAGCTACTGAAAGGAAGAAGAAACTGTGCCAAAGGTGTAGAAAAAGGAAGCGGTGTTGTGATATTTTATAGCAAGCAGTACGTGCAGCACTTTTTAACAGAGCAATTAATGCCGATCAAATAGAAAATATATGTATATAGTAGGGAATATGTAAGAAAAGCAGTCGAAAACTTTGTACAATTAATGAAGTTAAAAACACAAGACAACGTGTCCAAAAGTACAAATAAACTGTTAAAAAGGGTTTGAAAACTCTAGCAAATAGCTTTTTCGGGGATACTACAAATGAAGCCCCATCATCAGTGTGAAAAGATGATGGTGCAACTGACCACAGTCAAGTGAACCAAACTTGACTGTGGTCAGTTGAACCGCTTGTTTCAATTTCTAATTGAGCAGCTTATTTCAAATAACAAGTAAACGACAAGCCAAGCTCTTAAGGTCCGAAATTTTTCTTTTTTCACTTTTTATTTAAAAAAATTAATAAGGATTGCAGCATTTTAAATATTAGGATAAAAGTTACTCGATAAAATGCTTTTTAAATGAGATTTATTATCCCATTTGAAATCAAGTTTTTTTAGCAATTTTTTTCAATTTTTATCCGCTTAAAACTCTTACTTGGAATGGTTTACATAAATTTAAGGCTTAAAATACTTTGCGGGTATATGATATGTGAGCAAAATACGACCTTACTTGACTTTACTTTTGCAAAGCAACATTACAGAAGGCATCTCTGATCAATTTTAAGCAAATGATTTTAAAATAGTTTAATGTTATGAAAAATAAGCTCGCAAAAAAAAAACTTACTTTCTGTGGCTACCCATGCTGGATCGTTGCTTAATTGATTTGTCTGAAAATAGCTGTCAATAAATAAACTCTGATGACCAAATAGTGGCTCTAGCTGGTTTTCGTAAGAAGAAGGACTATTTAACTTGTGAAAAACAGCTTTAGTAAAATGATATACATATTGCAGATTTTTGTTTGCAGTAACTAACAAGCGTCCCTTTTTTATGCTACTGGGCACAAATAGGTTAAGTTAATGCAGGGGTGGCCAACCTTTTTAGGGAGAGTGCCACTGTTTGGAGAGAAAAAGCTCAGCGTGCCACATTGTATTTTTCCAAAAAACTGAAAATTTTTGAAAAGTTAAAAATAGGTTATTTGTTGACTATGTAATTCTTCTCTAAATAAAACATGTTTTCTCGAAAATCTGAGCAATTGAAATCTGAATGATAGTGAAGATAAAACAAGTCCGAACTTAGGAGTTATCGTTAATAAACACTTTTATAGGTTCTGTCAGTTGGCTTATGCTTAAAATAGAAACAAATAACATCAAATATTCTATTCTAAAAAATAAGCAGTCTGTACTTAATGTGGTATATGAGTCTGTATATTTTTTACCAAGTCTTTAATTTTAGGATTAGTTCTTGAGAATCCTAAGAAGAAGTTTAAGTGTTTTAAGGGCTATCAATTAATATTCAACGGTATTTAGATTTTTCTGCATTCATAACGAAAAATATTTGTTTAGAAGCGTATTTTGAACAAAATCTGCAACATCACCAGACGGCTAAAGTGTGTAAATGTGAAAAAAATTTTGTCGGTACAAATTTCCAAGTTTCTAAAAACGTGGATGACTTTCTGTTGAAGTAAACTCTTATTCTTGATGACCAAAAGGCAAAAGGTCAGCAATTCCGATTTGGATTTCAGAAGGGTAACAAGTAGTATCTTGCAGAGAAATAGACAAAGAATGTGAAAAGATAAGAATTTTTTTATCATCCTGAAAATCATCAAACCTTACACTGAATGAAAACTTAAAATAGGTGTAAAATTTTCTCCATATATCATCATAAAATTACTAAATTTGCGTTGTTACTTTCAGTATTAATTTTTAATATTTTATTCTTTTTTCTCGAAAGTAGAGAGAAAGAAACTGAAGTTCCATCATAAAAGAATGTAGATGGCCATAAACTTGTTTAGAAAACTTTTTTTAGTACAATCTTAAATTTAAATTACTTAAACGCCGGATAATAAGAGATAACATAGCTAAATTCGATTGCTATTTTTCATTCATAAATAGCAAGTCCTTATTGCTTTCCTTCCAGATATTTTAAAAATCACACTTCCTAAAATTTTAAAATCTTATGACTATTTTTCCTTTGGACAGATATTGCACATTTCAATGAAGGAGTAACTTGCCATGCTCTCCTCTTTATCCTGAGAAAAGTTCACAAAACATTCAGAGCTCTAATTCGCAGTTTGTTAATATAGTGAACTCTACAAGGTTACAAACAGAGAAAAAGTTTCATTCCTTGGCAAGGAGTTTGTGATAAATAATTCGATGATACTTTTGAAGTTTTTTTTTCCAAATTAGTTTTGAGTAATGTAACAAAAACAATTTAAGGGTCTTCAGTCGTACAACCATACCGAATTTTGTCCAATCTGGTATCTGAATTTAGTTGCAGAGAACATTTTTTTCAAATATCATCACCCGTAGCTGAAACTATTGCAAATCAAGAATCTACTCTGCAGCATCGAAAGTTTCATTCGTGACAGGCACAAATGTGCTTTACAAAGCATTGTCTGTAACGTCATAGCTTTCGTTGGAGGTCCGAATCTAACGCTAAGTACTTTGCAATATTGTAGTTCAGACAATTTGTGAGCCAGCCTCCTGACACCTTATCGTCATGATGTCACATTTATCAGTTTAAGGATTTTAGTTTCTATCAATATTTTTGAGATCGCCATTTTTTCCTCAATTTTGGAATTTTTTCAAAAAGTCTTCGCGTGCCACTGTTACTACTCTGCCGTGCCACATTGTGGCACGCGTGCCGCATTGTGGCACGCGTGCCGCGGGTTGGCCACCGCTGAGTTAATGAGATCTTATAAATGTGTTCTTAAAATTTGAAATTCTGCCGTTCTACTGGCTTGTGAAATAAATGATGCTATTGTTCAGCTTATCTTTCAATTTAAACATTTTTCATAATTTTGTACAAAACCATCGACGCACACAAGAACACGCGCACTTAATATTTCTTATTAATAAATAATAAATTGCTGCAGAAAGAACTTTTAAAAAGATGAAAAAGAAAATCCTTCATTTTTCACAAACGCAAATGTAAACTTTCCCATCTTCGAATAATTTTATGTGCTTCAAAGTTGTTTGTAAACATTCTTTACCGCTATCTATCATTGGAAAATCATTAGATGTTCATCTGTGTCATAAGCGAAATTTTTTATTTCTTTTAAAATACGTTCTGTCAACTTAATATCCAGGCCTGATAAATGACTATATTTTATTCTGTTTACGCGGAGTTTTCAAAGATGAATTATAGCTTTCAAAGCACCCTTCTTTATTCTACACTAATCTGATATAAATTACCGAATAATTGAAAATCAAGCTCTGATTAGAGAACATTTATTAGCGTTATAATTTTCTTAATGGCTCGGAAACCGGTTTAATCGCAAAATGATGACTTTGAGAATTAAGCATCATAATGACTGATGTTTCGGTCTAATTGTAACAATATTGGCAGAAGCTCTCTAAACGAATTTTAATTTAAGTTTTACAACTATGTGTGTACTGGGTGTACCAGAGTTAAACCTTTCAATGCTTCTAGTAGGGTGCATCTTAACGATCCGAAATCATACAGCAATGCTGCTGTGCTAAGCACAAAAGTTGTATCTGCACAAAGGGCGAATCCAGAAATGTTGCAAGGAAGGGGTGATTGCTTTTTTCTTCCTACTCCCCCCCCCCCTTTTTTACCACATATCTTGGTTAACACATGTTTATTACCAATATTTCAGTCTTCAGTTTCGAAAAAAATCCAGATAAGAGCCCCGAATCCCAACCACTTCTTATAGTATCATCGAAGACCGTCTGGAATTGCTTTTTTTGAACTTCATAGTCGAAAAAATGTTTCAGAAGAGTCCCTCAAGGGAGGGGCGATCGCCACCATCGCCCCTCCCTTGTATCCGCCCTTGATCTGCATCTTTTTACTAAATTGAGTTATCGCCACCAGGTGTCTCCTTGTGACGTATTTTACCAAAATACAAAATTATATGGTCATTTGAGAACGGGAAATGTTTTTTAAAAACTTCTGAAAAAGTTTTGTCTGAATAAAAAACATGGAGGCGCAAAACTTTAAAGAGTTTTATCTCAGTTTGAGCTCGACTGCAGATACCACCTTTGCGCTAAACACGGCAGAATGGAAGTCGGAAATGCTTTTCCTCGGCAAAAATCGAGATATGCCGGGAGTATTCCAGACCGTTCGAACTTCCATGCGCCAAAAATGAGGGGTGTGCATTGTAGCCGGTGGGAGACGAATACTAACTTTGAATCTCGTAAATTTTGCCTTTATCCGTTTAATATTAAAAATTATTTTTAGTTAGTATGTATTTTTCCTTAATGGTTTTTCTGTGTAACATCACCTGTTCAAGAACGCAATGCAGCCCCCGGACTGTTGGATACCATTTTCAGATTATTTTTTGCCTCTTGTACTAAAAAGTTTTATATTAGTTGCTACATTTATCTGAAGATACCCCAAACGTAAGTAACTAGAATATTGTGTCAGTTTTTCAGTGGTAAGCAAGGTTGGTAGTTAAATTTGTTAGTCTTTGTAAGTACTAATTCCCCAAAAATGTTTGCTGAAACTTGTTAGGAAACGAAAAAAAAAATCATGGACAAATAGTCTTTTAAATCTTTTTTACTGAAATTGTATATGCGTGTTACTGCATACAATGTTTAGTCCGAAAATTAGGAACCTAGTTTTTCGATAAATACTTAAATTTCTGTCATTTATAAAAAACAAATCATGCTCTAATTCCAACAGCACGATAATTTAAGTTTCTATATACTTTTTAAATGATCGAATGAGACCCTTTTAACATATTTCAAAGGACAAAACTACTGGTCATAAAAGAAAATGTTCAAAATGATCCACGAAACCAAAACGCTCGAAAACTTTCGATTGAAATTCCATCGGCAAAATTTTATGCTTGAAAAGGGTATTAACTGTTTGAAACCGGATGAAGTGTAAAGGAAGAAATACGGTTGCAGTGATCTGTTTTCGAGATAGAACTAGATAGAAGAAACATGGAGGCTTTCCGATATCTCATTTTATGGGACCATTTCCACCCACGGAGTCGATAAACTATCATCTCTCTTTTTCGCGACTAACTTTGTTCGGTCCCGCATTTCATCCGTTCATTTTTCCATTGATCTCAATTTAGCAAAGAATAGTTATAAACAGAATTTTAGCAGTTTAGTATTTTTAACTAAGTTTGTTATTCTTTTACTCGATAGTGGTAATGATTAAAATGTATTAAAAAGACAAGCGCTTGATGTTGTGAAACATTCCTGAAGTTTGTGGTTTTTATCTACTAGGTTTTAAATCTCCCTTTAAAAAATAGTTTATCGATTATGCCTATTCAACATTTGCATATAGCTATTCCTCTTTCTTCAGAAAATTATGAGAAAAATCATTTTTCTTGTTTTTTGAAGAATAACTAATTGTTATTTATTTTCCTTTTTGATGTCTCAGACAGGCCCGTCATTTCAAGTTCTTCTTGGTGGGGGGAGGGACAAAAGGTAAAAGGGGGCAAAACTTTAAAAAATAATTATTTCGGTTTGTGTAGTGTTCAGTAGCGATCATAATCCGACAGACAGAGCATGTTAATAAAGACTCCCTGTCCATACTTAAATATCAATCATTCTCCTTAACTCTGCTTTTGTCTAAATCTATGAATTTTTAATCATTATTAAAAAGTGATATACTAATATGCTTTTATTGTAATAACTTTGCATAGTTAGTATTGAAAAAATTGAAGAAGTATGTTTTTTTTCTTTAACATTAAATATGCATTACAGAATCAGAACGGTTACTGCATATTTTCAATAAAGTTCGAAATTTCATTTATTATTTTGTTTAGTTTCATGCTTGATTCCGTACTAAAAGAATGAAGATTAATGAAAAACCTAAGTTTATTTCAACCAATTTACTGTCGTAAAACGTATCAAATAAGGTAAAATAAAATTAACATACTTCTTACCACCTGAAAAAACTAATGAAATCTGTCACAAAATATAAATTTTAATCTTTACTTTAGATATGAGAAAAGTTTACCCCATTTACATAAAAGTTTCATCTACGCATCAGTAAAAATATCGGAACACGTCAGATTTTTTTCTTATCAGCTTTGGACGCTTCTTTGGAACAAAGTGAATGATTACGAACACTGCTTTAATCAGCTTAAAAGCTTTTCCCTTTAACTTTTCCTTAAATGTCAGTGGATCAAACTTAAATTTCTCTGATACGTCATATGTAGCAGCTATTTAGTTTATTAAAAAAACTGTTGAAAAAAGTAAAACAAAAGAACATAATTTAAAATTAAAATTTTACTCCAGCACGTTTAATAAAAAGTTATATTATGTTTATGGATGTATGTGTATGTGTGTATATCCACACACGAAAATTTGTTTCAATTTATCCAAAAATATGTGTTGTAATAGCAAGTTTAAAATTGAAGCTATGTTTCCAACTGCCATAAGTCACTCCATTAGGGAGTATTGTTGGTAAATTGAAAAGAACATAAATACCTATGATGCTGCATTCTGTTACGCACTGGAAGTATTTAGTAGAAGAGTCTTATTTTACGTATTTAGCTATGTTGATCAAGAAGCTAATCCTGGATTAAATTGCGCTCTGAACGAGTAAAATGCATTTTACAACACGAAAAAGATGTAAACCGCTTAATAAAATAGCGGCTACCTCTTATAAGAAACACGTTTTTCTAAACAGTTTCCATTCATTAAAGTGGCTGATTTAATAAAGTGGCTAATTTAACAATGCTGGAATTTTTTTGGACAATTTGATTCAATAAAGCAGTTAATTTAAAAATCCGGTGCCCCCTGTATAACTAAGTAACTCTTAAAAAATCAATGAAAAAAAAGTAGCATTAAAAATATAAATCAGCACATATATAATACTAGCTGCCAGGGCAGCTAGATTAGCTTCCTGCGGCATGTTGATGCATAACCAAGGCCGTATCCAGAGGGGGGGGCCCGACGGGCCCGGCCCCCTGCCCCCCCGAAACCCGAAATGTTTTATAATGTAAAACAGAAAAAAGAGTTTTCCTTTTTTTTTAAATTTAAAATAGCAAAAAAAAAGTTTTTTTTTCCCTTTTAACTATTAAACGAGTAAAAATTTGAAAAAGTACAAAAAAAAAAAAAAAAAAAAAAAAGACAATTCAAATTCTCATTAACTGCAAAACATACTTGAAAACAAGACTCTCATTAGCACTTCCAGCTCTCTTTCCCAAATCAATTCAGGCTCAAGGCAAGCTACTTGTCAGTTTGATCGGGCCCCCCTTCCCCTTAAAACTTATAAAACTTACACCACTCAGAGTTTTACCCCCTAATCGTCGGGCCCCTAGTTTCCGACCAGGCTGAGATTGCTTCTCACCGCCCTGATTCAATTAAGAGGGTACTTTGTCGGATCCCATTTATAAGCATTTGTAACCCTCGAGGGATTTTAATAGCTAAACATGTCTTTAATCAACAAGACCACGCAAAAACAGATACGTTCACAGACCCTCTGCTTTGTTGGACGCTCATCAATCTTAAACAAAAGTTACTTCAAAAAAATCCATTTACAAATGCTTAAAAACCTTGAAAACTTTGTTAAATGTAGCTGTAAAACTTGAAATTTAAGTTTCTAATACAAATGAGGGGGGGTGGGGGGTTGGCATCAAGTTGCGCGAAACTCAGCTCCTTGATTAAAAAAATATTCTGCGTAATGCAAAAATCATATTCCAGCATTTTTTGTAGCATATTTTCAAAAATATTTTTTTGGTGACTCACATGTTTGATTTCTGACTATTCATTAAATACCTAATTCAGTATTTTAGAAGTTACTTTGTTATTGATTCCTTTAATTAATATGTTAAGCACGAGAAAAAATATTACCCTACCTGTATTCTTTTTCGTTTTCTGCAGTACTAGTGATTGAAAAAGAAATTATCGTTATAAGTATTTTTTAATATATATTTTTAATCTTTAAAAGATGTGTCTTTCAAAGTTTTAATAATTTCGTAAGACCGTCCAATCAACTACTAAAACGCCAGAGACTGGAAAGTGCAAATGAAATGCTTTAAAGAATTTTAACTGTTCTAGAGTCTTTGAAAATCATTAAATACCTTTTTAAAACTCCCTTAAAATTGCTTCAATCCTATTTCTATCAAATAATTAAACTATGAATTAACTAAATGGTCAGAATGTTACTCTCTCGTTAATTATTTTTTAAATCTCCACACTATTTCTTTTAAAGAATTTTATGCGTTTTATGCTATTGGTTATTTTATGTTACTAAGTTCTGCGTCTGTCGGTCAGTTGGAGAACTGATCAACTCCATCAAGAGGCAACTGCGCTCAGAATGATGAGAATGCTCCCAGTCAGTCATTTTATACAGATGATCGCTAAAGGCAAAACGTTTATGCAAATTATTGCATTCTATTTGGTTGGTGGACAGCAATTTTGTTCGTGGTGATTTTTTTTAATAGAAAATTCTACGGCGATCACATTAAACCTCATTTGCAAAGAACAATCATTTTTGCTTGGCGAAATTGATTTATACAGCATCTTTTCAAGTTTAATTCGCGATATTCAGTGTAATACACTTTTACAGCGCCAAATTTCCCCCTGGTGGTGATTTTTCAAACTATTTTTTTTTATTCCAGAAATCAAAATCCCATGGTCTAATATGCATGCTCGCGAAGTTTGGCAATGTTTCGCCCAGTAGTTCGCGAGCTAGAGGACTCCAAACACCTCCTGTTAATTTATAACCACCCTGTATATAAAAAGAGAGAAAGAGAGAGGCGGGGTTTTACTTAAAAAGAACAAACAATTTTGTGTCGCTTTCAAGATGAAGTTTGCTTTTTTACCACGGGCAGTCATAAGAGTTTTTGAATATTTTTGGCAATTTATTCTTACAGCGATTCAAAATTTCTAGTTACGCTGCCTTTCTAAATCAAGAACTGCTGATTTCGAGGGAAGCAAATTGTTGAAAATTGTCACGTACGTTTAGAGAGATGCGTTTTATTGGTCATTAAGAAGAACAGTTCTGTTTACACTTCCTAAGTTTAAAGACTGGAAAAAAATACGAAATTTTATCTTTCAACTCATTCAAACTTGGGTACCACTTTTTTTACGTTTTCATCGTTTCTTGGACTAAACATTCTAAAAGGAAAAAAAAATTTTGAAAAAATAAAAAATCGGAAAATGTGTGGCGTTTCATGTTTTAGATATCAAAAACGTAGAAAAGTGATTTCAATTTCGTTTTCCAGAATGTTTGGTTACATTAGTTCACATCAAAATATGTTTTCTCCAAACATATGGTTTACTATAATACTAGATGTGTATTTAATGGGAAAAAAACGTAAAGCAATATTTATTGCAATATGACTTTTTTATTCTTACCTCTGACGTTGCGACATGGCTGTGAAGCCAGGGATGGAACAATAAGCGTTTAAAATTATAAAAGAACACAAGCAGTGTGTTTGAAAGAATAGCTAAAACCTTTTTTAAAAAATTAATATTTTTCTTCAAATCGGCAACAAGCGCAATAGACTGTCTAAAAAGGTATATAATGGTATCTACTTATATTAAAAACTGAGTATCTTTCTATCTTTCTTTCTATCTTTCTTTCTATCTATGTCACGCTTCTTTCTCCTGAAAGCCAATGAACTGAAAGTCGAACCAGGTACCGATAGATAGGTAATTTTTCAGGCTTCATTAGTTTCAATTTATATCATTATACGATTTTTATTAGCGAAGATATTAATTAATAAGTAGTCAAATTTATAGCGATTAAGCCTAATAAATGATTAGATATGAAATTCATTCTTGCAAAACGTGGTTGCTATGAAACAACTAATAACAATGATAATGAGAATTTTGAATTAAGGCTTAACTAAATCAAACACGAAACTCATAAGCGGGCCACTTATGTAGTAATTTTATCGCTAGCTACTGGTAATATTTTGAAACATTTATTTGTTGAAGAGCCATCTACTTATATTAAAAACTGAGTATCTATGTCTGCTTTTTTAATTTGAGCGAGCTGAGCTTAATGAAACTTTCCTCACCATCTTGAAGGTGCGAAGCATCTTAATAATTCGGAATGATTTTTTTTTATATAGGAAAAAAGTAATGGCGTGAAGCGCCTGTTAGCGAGCCGCCTTGGCGGGGAGTAGTTTCTTGAAATTTTCCTCACTACTTTCGAGGCACGAAGTGTCCGTGCAACGCCGGGCCAAGTGCGTGGTATGTCTTGAAATCGAATGAACATTAAATTATATCAAATAATATAACTTCAGAATGAGGTAAAAGTTAGAGAAGGGGGACGTTATGCACAAGGCCGTATCCAGAAAAAAATTTCGGGAGGGGTCCAATTTCGCATATTGCCAAAACACACATACATTTTTGTGTGTTATGAGTCTAATTTCTACCCGCCCCCCTTCCCCACGATGTTTGATGTGTGTGTGTGTGTGTGTGCGGTTTTTTTTAATTTCTTTATTCTTTTGTTGTTATTTTCTTGAACTGACCTTTATTGGGGGTAGGGGTATCAAGAGAGATATGCAATGAGAACTTTTTAAGGGGGTAGAATATCCGTAATTTTAGGAGGTCCGGGGGTTTCTCCCCCGGGCAAATTTTTGAAAAACAAATTCAAATTCTGCATTTTGAGGCCTTATATGGGGCAATTGGGACTTCAAAAACATGTTGGAAAAGTAGGAAAAAAAAACTCGTAAATTTTCTGCATTCCTTTGTAAATTAAGATTAATCAAAGCATAAAAAAATGTTTAGTTTAACAAATGCTTAACATTAAGCGACAGACAGGAATGACAAGAGAGGAGAAAAGATTAACACATTATCACTTGCTTACATCGGTTTTCACTATAGTTACATAGTAGTTTTTGATCAGTTCTCCAACTGACCGACAGACGCAGAACTTAGTAACATAAAATAACCAATAGCATAAAACGCATAAAATTCTTTAAAAGAAATAGTGTAGAGATTTAAAAAATAATTAACGAGAGAGTAACATTCTGACCATTTAGTTAATTCATAGTTTAATTATTTGATAGAAATAGGATTGAAGCAATTTTAAAGGAGTTTTAAAAAGGTATTTAATGATTTTCAAAGACTCTAGAACAGTTAAAATTCTTTAAAGCATTTCATTTGCACTTTCCAGTCTCTGGCGTTTTAGTAGTTGATTGGACGGTCTTACGAAATTATTAAAACTTTGAAAGACACATCTTTTAAAGATTAAAAATATATATTAAAAAATACTTATAACGATAATTTCTTTTTCAATCACTAGTACTGCAGAAAACGAAAAAGAATACAGGTAGGGTAATATTTTTTCTCGTGCTTAACATATTAATTAAAGGAATCAATAACAAAGTAACTTCTAAAATACTGAATTAGGTATTTAATGAATAGTCAGAAATCAAACATGTGAGTCACCAAAAAAATATTTTTGAAAATATGCTACAAAAAATGCTGGAATATGATTTTTGCATTACGCAGAATATTTTTTTAATCAAGGAGCTGAGTTTCGCGCAACTTGATGCCAACCCCCCACCCCCCCTCATTTGTATTAGAAACTTAAATTTCAAGTTGTACAGCTACATTTAACAAAGTTTTCAAGGTTTTTAAGCATTTGTAAATGGATTTTTTTGAAGTAACTTTTGTTTAAGATTGATGAGCGTCCAACAAAGCAGAGGGTCTGTGAACGTATCTGTTTTTGCGTGGTCTTGTTGATTAAAGACATGTTTAGCTATTAAAATCCCTCGAGGGTTACAAATGCTTATAAATGGGATCCGACAAAGTACCCTCTTAATTGAATCAGGGCGGTGAGAAGCAATCTCAGCCTGGTCGGAAACTAGGGGCCCGACGATTAGGGGGTAAAACTCTGAGTGGTGTAAGTTTTATAAGTTTTAAGGGGAAGGGGGGCCCGATCAAACTGACAAGTAGCTTGCCTTGAGCCTGAATTGATTTGGGAAAGAGAGCTGGAAGTGCTAATGAGAGTCTTGTTTTCAAGTATGTTTTGCAGTTAATGAGAATTTGAATTGTCTTTTTTTTTTTTTTTTTGTACTTTTTCAAATTTTTACTCGTTTAATAGTTAAAAGGGAAAAAAAACTTTTTTTTTGCTATTTTAAATTTAAAAAAAAAGGAAAACTCTTTTTTCTGTTTTACATTATAAAACATTTCGGGTTTCGGGGGGGGGGGCGGGCCCGTCGGCCCCCCCCCCCTCTGGATACGGCCTTGGTTATGCATCAACATGCCGCAGGAAGCTAATCTAGCTGCCCTGGCAGCTAGTATTATATATGTGCTGATTTATATTTTTAATGCTACTTTTTTTTCATAGATTTTTTTAGAGTTACTTAGTTATACAGGGGGCACCGGATTTTTAAATTAACTGCTTTAATGAATCAAATTGTCCAAAAAAATTCCAGCATTGTTAAATTAGCCACTTTATTAAATCAGCCACTTTAATGAATGGAAACTGTTTAGAAAAACGTGTTTCTTATAAGAGGTAGCCGCTGTTCTATTAAGCGGTTTACATCTTTTTTGTGTTG
>JAXGGA010015921.1:0-27904 GCA_038373865.1 Uloborus plumipes
CAGCACTTGATGTAGTTACAAACATCGGAAGGTAAAATCTGGAATATGCTGTCTGTGTGAATATGAGTGACATGGGTTTCTGTTTCGTCGTGTCTGATGTTGTTAACTGTGAACTGCGTTACGTAATGCTCCGCAAAATCTCTCCGCTTTTTCAGCATTAGTAAACGCAGGAGTTGGAAGGCCGTCAAGGGGCGGAATTTGTTGATATCCCCTCCTGTGCCGCTTAACTGCCTTCCAAATGGAAGTGTCGTCAGCAGACAGGCTAGAGATATACTGTGTCCAGGAGTCATTTTTGTGCCTCCTAATTAACATGTCAACATTCTGCTGCGCAGCTTTGTACGCAGCAGCAGTGCTAGGGTCTCTGGTCCGTTGGAACTTCCTTCTAAGGTGATTTTTCTCCCAAATAGCCCTCTTTATGAGGTATGGGAATTCGAACTTAGAACCTCTTTTATTCGTAATGGGCTTGGGGATACGGGTATGAAGGGACTTGATGGTTTCGGTAAAGGCATTAACTGCAGTGCTAAGCTCCGCCCCCGTAATTATGTTCTGGAAGTCAAAATGGATGCTGTTGAGAATGCGCCGAAATTTCGGCCAGTCAGGTATAGAGGCGTTTGGAAGTGTAGTGTTGACTGTGACTGCATCGAATATAAACAACACAGGGTTGTGGTCTGAGGAGAGCTTCGGTAAATATTCATTAGGATGAAGTTAAAAACCAATTGTTCTCCCATATCCCCCTAATTACAGGTATTTACACCGACAATGGTGCTTTGAATGGCTGACATGGACAACGGAAAGAAAAGACATTGTGTTTACAGATGAATTCTGCATGCAACATTACGATGGTCGGATAAAAGTATGTGGACACTACGGTCTAAATCTGCTGACCTGCTGCACTTTTCATCATCACACTGATTTTGCCCCGGGTGTCATGACTTGGGGTGATATCGAAATTCACTGCTGCACCCTTCTAATACGCATTGCTGGTACATCGAAGTTAACACCACATCTATGAGGTTTCAGAGCACGTGGTCCGCGCATTCATTAAGCGCTTGCCTTCAGTCATATTCTAAAACAATAATGCGTGACCACACGCGATATTCAATGTTGAAAAGTTATTTTTTACCCATCAGATTAAATTACTTCTTTGTACAACTTGTTCCTAGTTTCTATCGGCAATTAAAAACATGCGGTCATTTCTCGCACAACTACTGACAGTTGTACGTCATACGCTGATATACCAAATCAACTTCAGAAATATGAGGAAATTGCATGGATTACCGTACTTCAAGGATACATCTAAAGCCTATTTGATTATATGCCGAAAAATTGTGGCAGCAGTCGTAGACTACAATGACGGATACACAAACAGTTTCGTTATCATTCACATGTCGCACGATTCTGTGATTTCAATCGTCTATTCTTTGTACGACATTACTACGGTCATTCTTGGTGTTGTATTTTGTATGGACGGCAGTGATTTAAGAGCTATATATACATTTAAGTTATGTATTTTTACACTATCTTTTCACCTCTAAACATTATTATACTTACTGTGCAGCTGTTTATTTTTCTCTTTTTTACCTAAATGTATACATCAAGGGCACACTAGTTACAAAATTGTACAACATTTCTGTTTAACGTGGTTATTATATATATTTTATTTTTAACAGAAACATTTTACAAGTCTGCGGTAAGCTTAATATGCAACCATGAAATATTTTATAATACACTAGGTGGACAAAAGTATCCGGACACTTTCAAAAATTCACATTTTTACATATAGCTCGAGAAAAAAGTGATCAATTGTTCTTTAAGTTTAGTCATACAATATATAGGCTTCACCGAACATTTCCAAGTTGAAATTAAATTACTCTTGCATTTGGGGGACGACAAGAAGGGGGTTGAAAGAAAAACCGCTTTTTGACCATAACTATAAATTTCAGTAATTAATTGGCATACTATGTATAACTACTGTACAAATTTTTATGAACGTACCACTCTTACTTCCGAAGATATGAAACATTTTTTTAAAAAACGGCAATTTTATTTGAAGGGTTTTTGCTCATAACACGCAGAGTTTTTGATCAAACCTTATCAACACTTCAAGAAAGATGACAAAATACAAGAGAAAAAACATACTAAAACGGTAAAGGGCCATTCCAGCCTTACGTGTGTGACTTTTTGACGCCATTTCTTTGCAAATAACAATAAAAACCAGGACGATATTTTTTATATATTTCTTAGTGGTTGCTATTGGAGTAACAGAAGATATGCAAAAGTTGTAATGCGGCATTATTTTTTTCATAGGACACTTTTGAATTTTTTTATAAAATTTTAAATACAGAGTTACGTGTGTGACTCGGAAAATCTGAAAATAAGCTATACCTGATATTATTGTGTAATTTCCTGTGAAGTTTTAAAAGATAAATGAACGGTGATTTTTGTGCATGTGTCTAAGTATACTAAGTAAGTATTCCACATATTCTTTTTTTTCTAAACTTCGTAGAGTAGCAATAAAAAATTTTTAATATTCCTTACGTGTGTGACACTAGAGCCTTACGTGTGTGACCGCGTGCAGCATGTCTTCATTTTAAAGTCAATTCAACTTCCACAACTGATAATTATAGCTATCAGCATTATATATGTGTCTGTCTGTCTCTACCCCCTCCCCCCCCCCCCCCCCCTCTTCTAATATTTTTTGAGTGAGCAGTCCGATTTGAACAAACTTTTTTTTGTTCGAAAGATCTCGGCGAGGAGACCTCATTCTCATATTTGACTTTCAGATTTGAACAATTTTTCGTTCAACTTTGAACCGTTCAAACAACCTGTCCCCCGTTAACAACTTTTGAGTAAACAATCCGATTTGAACATTTTTTTTCTTTTGTTCTAATAATCTCGGCGAGGATAAATAATTCTCACATTTAATATTTTGGTTTGAGCCCTTTTTTGTTCAACTTTGAACCGCTCAAACAACTGGTCCCCCGCTAATTACTTTTGAGTTAAACAGTCTGATTTGAACAAACTTTTTTTGTTAGAAAGATCTCGGCGAGGACAATTAATTCTCATGTTTGACTTTTCGAATTGCCCCCACCCCACCCCCCACGTACCCATTATCTTTCGGATGAATATTTTACCAAATTTGAAATTTGAAATTGGCAAACGGGAAAGTAGGCTCGTTCAGTTCCGGACGGAACCACTTGTTTAATATTTGATTTTTTGCCCTAAACGAAAGATCTGATTTTGTTGGACATTGCCGCTAGTAAATAATTAAATTGCAAAGATGTGTTCACAAAATAAAGAATGAAGACGAAATTAATTCTCATTTGTATACGAATTATATATAGGTTATTTTATAATTTATTTATATAACATGTTACATGTAATCAGAGGAGATTAACAAAAAAAAAATTAAATTAAAAAAATCGGTTCCTGGGAAAGTTTCTCAAACAAAGACCTGACTCTTAACCCTTCACTGCACGATTTTTATATTTTCATGAAAAAAGTCATATGTTACCTTTTAATAACTCTGAGTTCAGGAAAAATGAAGAAAAAAATTTATCTTCAAAAGGTGCACCAAAAATGATGTTTTAATTGTTTGTTCTACATATGGCACAAAGCACATAGCATATGCTTTGTATACCGATAAGTGTAATAATCTACAATGTGTTTTGTGCCATAAGTGGTACAAACAAATTTGCCACTATGTGTATTAAAACATTTTTAGAACAAAGGAAATAATGACTAAACACACTTCTAACGGAAATGCAGACACTCTTTTTTTCAAAAGAAAGAACTGTAATACCTAGACTAGTGCAACTAACTAGTACATAAACATCACACTAAACTGTTATAGCAATGTTCCAGAAGGGGCGTAAAACTCAGTTTAACTGCATTTAAAAAGTCATTGGAATATATGAGGGTTTATTTGGTTTGTGCCAGATCTGGCACACCGTGCAGTGAAGGGTTAAGGTAAACCATTCAAAAGTCTTACGTGTGTGACAGCTTTTAAAGAGCCTCGTTAAAACGTTTCTGCCGAATGGATGAAGATGTACGTCAGGTTACAGGTGTTATGTATCAAGTTAATTTATGATATGAGATAGTTTTCTTTTAGTCCCCTAATTAGACCTTGGGGGGAAACTTTTCTATCTTTTGCCTTACGTGTGTGACCAAAAAAAAGTAACCTGCATATTTTGAGGGGTTAAAAACTTATGAAACACTTTATTACAAAAAATATGAGATATAATCATACTAAAGGATCTACGTTCATGATATTTGATAGTTTTTCCAAAAAAAAATTGATTATTAGATGAAAAAAATTCTGTGACATTTTTTCACTAATAATGCATTTTTTTTTAAATTTGTCTCAATGTTATTAAACAAGGCTAAAATATGAGAAAAGAAAAATTTTATCTTAAAATTGATGCTGGAATCGAAAAGAGTAGATATTTTTTTGTCAAAAAATAAGGTTTGTTTTTGTATTATGGGGGGAAAAATTTTTGGTGTGTTAGGACCACTTTTCGTAGAATTGCCCTAAATACAAATATTAAAAATTCGATGAGATATGAACGTTAAAAGGAAATAATTTTTCACGGCGCATGCGCGAACGACAGAAATTTATAACTACAAAAATATTGTACCCTGGTTTATACTGCATCTTATAAAAAAAGTTCCAGTTGAATATCGTAAAAATTGAAAAAAGATATTAGCGATCTAGTGAGCTGTATTTCATTCATTCGCAGACAATACATAAAAGTGAGGGTCTGTCCACAAAGAGCTATTTTTAAATTAAAGGTTATTGCGTCATCGTTCAAAACCAACGTTTCAGGGGCTGTCCGGATACTTTTGGCCACCTACGTATAAGGTCTTTTTGGCCGAATAGGCGAAATGTGACTTCTATGCTGAATATAACATTTCAAACTGTATACACTTTAACATTGAAGAAAATGCTCGATTGTCAGCACACTATTTGAGGAGAACCCCTTGCCGTTTATGTATTGTCTGCGAATGAATGAATTACAACTCACTAGATCGCTGATATCTTTTTCAATTTTTACGATATTCAACTGGAACTTCTTTTATAAGATGCAGTATAAACCAGGCTACAATATTTTTGTAGTTGGGTGATTCTACGGTTAATGCGTTTTTTGTGTCCCCAAAGAAAAAATAATCTGTTTAATTTCACACTCATTACATCACTAGTATCAGCTATCTTAATGATTGTAGTGGTAAGGGCCAGACGAAATTTCAATTTTTGGGGGGTTTATCGATACCAGGGGAAAATGCGTTGCCAGGGGAGTGACACTATTGGCAGAATTCTGGTTTGATTTACTATTATTTCACTTATTTTTCGGTGTAAAATCATAGTATGGACTCATTTCTATAAGACCTGTATTCAAAAAAAAATTTCGCGTTGTAATAAAATAAAAAAAATCAATCTTGAAAACACGACATGTTGCATACAAGTCGCACCGCAGATCCCAAATAAAAATACTTCCCGCATTATTTACGTTCATTCAAATTGCTTTCACAGGGGCAATTAAGATTAAAAATGAAATTAATTATGCTTATAACACAGTTTTAATGTATATTTACCCCTTTTTGGAACAAAACTACCAGGGGAGTGACGCCAGAGAAGTGACAAAATCACACATTACCTATAAAAACAACATCACGCGTTCTTCTTACCAGAACTTCACGTAAACCGTGATGTCTGCACACAATAAGCATTACATTATACATACGCACACTTATGTAACGATGAAATATAAAAAGTTATACTTACCAGGGGAAATACTACAGCGACTGGCGCAGTACGCTTTGAGGCACTTTCAACGAGGAACCGATGCAATAATATTCGATTTTTTTTACAAAACTCTTAGCTTGCTTTTAACTTTACTCAGTATTACACTGGTTATTCGCAATCTACACCATCCTTATGCATTTTTTATGCGAAATTTCAGTCTTTGAAGTTCGCCAGGTGAGGGTGACACTGTTGATATGGCCCGTTGAAAAGTGTATTTTTTTAAAATAATAATAAATATTTTTTCAATGTTTACTGATGAAATATGTTTCTCTGTTAATGTAAGTGTATGATTATGGCAAAAAACATTATGCCAAGTTAGCAAAAATTGAACGTCAAACATGTTTGCATAAAAACTAGTTTTTGGACAGGCCAGGGGAGTATACTTTTATGACTTTATTTAGCTATAAATGCTAAAATAAAATAATTGTAGTGAATTAATTGGGTGGTCCATATAAAAGATAATAGTCTGTAATGCTTAAGCATACAAAAACATTAATAAAATCAGTTTTACATGAAGTTTTTCCATTGGCCGTCTGAATTCAAATAACGTAGAATCACCCAGTTATAAATTTCTGTCGTTCGCGCATGCGCCGTGAAAAATTATTTCCTTTTAACGTTTATATCTCATCGGATTTTTAATATTTTTATTTACCGTTTTAGTATGTTTTTTCTCTTGTATTTTGTCATCTTTCTTGAAGTGTTGATAAGGTTTGATCAAAAACTCTGCGTGTTATGAGCAAAAACCCTTCAAATAAAATTGCCATTTTTAAAAAAATGTTTCATATCTTCGGAAGTAAGAGTGATACGTTCATAAAAATTTGTACAGTAATTATACATATTATACTAATTAATTACTGAAATTTATAGCTTATTCCGAGCTATTTTCGAAGAGTTATGGTCAAAAAGCGGTTTTTCTTTCACCCCCCCCCTTCTTGTCGTCCCCCAAATGCAAAGGAAATTTAATTTCAACTTGGAAATGTTCGGTGAAGCCTATATTTTGTATGACTAAAGTTAAAGAACAATTGAGCACTTATTTCTTGAGCTATATGTAAAAATGTGAATGTTTGAAAATGTCCGGATACTTTTGGCCACCTAGTGTACAATCCGACGGTGTTTAAAAATATAAGTTTTAATTAATTTTTACTCCTTAGATTTGTGTTTTCTTTCCTTACTTTTCCTCAATGGAGTTTTTTGTGAAAGGTATATCGTGAGCCCGTTAATATTTTCAACTAGGTACTGTAATGACCTTTTATTATTTGAATAAAATCTCAATTGTATACCATGTAATTTCAGTTTCTCTGTATACGTAATATCTTTCAAACACAAAAACGTTCTTTCTTAACCACGATAATTAAAACTAGGTTTTGAAAAAAGTGTGTGGATGAAAATCACTTTTTAATCTTTAAAACTTAAACGTGATAATATACTGCTAAAATAAATTGCATTTAGCTTTGAAATGCATTCTGTTCAGATATGAAAGTTTTCTGGGATAGCATTTTATTATACTGGATGATTTGTATCTTCTTTATTGATTCGGTTTCAAGATGAATTTGTATAGCATTTATTCTTTGAATGTGAACTTGCATTGAGTGAAGATGAGAAATATCCAGACAGCCGTAAAATTGTCTGAAACATTGCAAGAAAAATGGGCGAAGCTCCAACATCTGTATTTTTCCATCGTCATGTCAATATTTGCCGGTCTGTTTCTTGACAGAAACGACTTGTACGTAGAAACTGTTTAAGAAACCTTTTCATCTTCTTTCTACTTTTCAATTTCGAAAGATTATGCATTTAGATGAAAGATATGCATGTTTATCTTCATGTTCTTATCTGTAGTTATAAAATTGAAATTTTGGGGGAAAGAAGCTTTATTTAGTTAATTTTCAGCTAATTGTATAATCCGCGTTTGTACAATCGCATTTTTCAAGCCATTCCAACTGTCAATTTAAAGCACGTTCATAATTTATATAATTAACACATTAATATTGTTAACTATTATAATAGTAGCACAATTTTCAAGCAAACAGCATGCATATTCACTATGTTAAAAAAATCACCAGTAAACGGTATTCTGCTATTTTTTAAACATTTTAACCCTAATCTAAATTAAGCATAAAGTGTTAGAATAAAATCGTATAGTTTCACCTGAAGTTTAAAACTGTTGTATAGTGGAATTATTGCAAAATGTAATAATACTCACATTTCATATTACCGCAGTTTCTTATGGTTATTTACATTTCATAGAATTTGCACATCAAAAAAGCAGCTAATCAAGTCGCTTTTGAAGTAGAACATCATGTTTTAAGTTTGTTTCTATTATAATCCCGAATATATAGTTATTCTCAATTTTTAACAGCAAACATTTATATCCTCAAGGTTTATTTTTCGCTCAATACTTATACATGTACATACGTTAACATACTTATACACGTAGGTTAATCTAACATACCATTTTTTAACAAAAAAAAAAAAAAACTCACAGGTCAATTTGTACATGTCCTACAATCTAGTATCAGTCACTAAAATAAAGGCAAGATCAAATGTTACGTAAAGTGATGTGCCGGCTATTCATAACTGCCTCAGGTAGCACAAAAAACGTTTAAACATTTTATAAACGTGTTTAATTCCGTTGTCACAACGTTAATAACCATTTTACAAACTTTAAAAAACGAAGTGTGCTTCTAGGGGCGGATATTCGAGGGTGAAAAAAGATATAAGTCCGTATTCAGACATTTTTTCCTGCCGAACTGAAACGGAAAATTTACATGCTTAACTTTTGCTACATTTTTGAGGATAGAAATGTGATTAATGATGAAATATTGTGTTGCACAATGATTCCGTTTTAACTAGTCTTTGTTTCTTACAGAAATATTAAAGGATCATATCAACAATTAGTCTTTTTTTTTTTTATTTGGAGGTTGTGTTTTCCGCACTTTCATTTTTCTATGCAATTCCCAAGAAAGTTTATTCAAGCTATGTGTATTGTTCTTAAAATGTCCCCGGTTTTGTAATTCCGTCTATAGGAACTGGTTAATTTAGCTCAAGCTTTCGACTCAAAATTTCCCGAGGAGCTAAAATTGACTTAAAAGTTGCATTAATGATTTTAGTTCCTGGTTTTCAATGGTTTTTTCCTCCTTGAGACAGATTTAAAGAACAAAAAAAAAGTACCTTCTTGTTGTTAAAACTGAAAAGTCGATAGTATTTTTCTCCAGCAAAACCATTTGATTCGACAACTAACTGTAAAATTACAAAACCACCATATACGCTGTATGTAAAACTCCTATATTACAGAGATTACAGGAAGTTTAAACTATAAACTTTAATCTAATTTTACTAGGCCACATTGAGATTTGTAGCAACAGCGAGTTGGTGTAGAATTAGACAAACATTTCTGATTTAAAAAAAAAAAAAAAAACTAGGGAGACCCCTGACGCGACTGACCCACATTTAGCTTCAGAGGTTAAACCGCTCCTATTAAGCAGTACTTTTTTTAACGGAGTCTTATTTTAAGAATAAATCCTATTATTGTGTAGCATTTCATTTATCATGCCCTAGTATTTTGTTTTTCACATTGCAATTCATCCGTTAGTGTTTTTCAAATATGATTCCCGTTCTTATTTCCTTTTTTCACTACCCCCTTCTTTCAAAGTAAGTTTTTCCCTTAAACCTCCAATGATCCGGTTAACTTAGAAATGACAGGTACGGAATGTATCACGGGTTAAAATAAAATAAATAAATGAATCATTGTGGATATTTTCGACGTAGAGGATTTTTAAAAGAAGTTTTTTTTCCTTTGCAGGAAAACCTGCCGTCACAAATTTTTCAATTGGTCCGAAACTGAGCTGGGTAAAAAAGTTAAGTTCTGAATTTGTTTTAGTGGATCTAGACAGTAACTATGCATATACGTATCTGTACTCGTGGGCCTACAATGTTAAATATCCGGTACATCAATAACTATTTGTAGTTATTCAAGAATTGACATATTATTTGAGCTTTTTACTAAATGGAATTCTGCTTACACGATGTACCAAAATTCTGTACAGTATCATTTTATTTTTAGCGGTTTTTAGCGTCTTTTGACACAATAAAAATACTTTTGAAAAATTATTACTTAAAAAAGCTAAAATTTTATTTCATTATGACCTTATTTGCCTTTATAACCTTCATTCAGACTTTTCTTAATTCAAAACATATTCAGTTTCAACTGCTGGTAGTTTTATCTACGTTGGATAGATTTTCAAAGAAACACTTCTTCAAATCTACTATCATTTTTATGGATATTGTTCCTTTAAACTTATTTCTATGCATATAGTGTTATGTGCCAACTACTAGCACTACATACTAACAAAACAAAGGTTTCATTATTTGAGTTTATACTCGAAATATGAAAAATAGTTCAATCCTTCTTCATAACGTAATATTTTTTTAAAAAGTATTACTATGATGTAATTTATGCACCTGAATTTAGTGAACAACAAATAACTTACCATCAAGGTATATTTTTACAATGTCAAGAAGATTCACGAGAAAGTCAAGAAAAAAGTCAAAGTTTACCTGAAAAGAAAAAGATGGCTTAGTAAAGAATTAACAATTTGAGATTAAATATTCTTTAGCCTGTAATATATTTTAAATGTGATCAATTTATTATACTAGTTAAAAATGTTTTTTTTTAAATATTATATTTTATACATGTTTTAAGTTATCATATTTTAACTATTGATGATGTAATCTAAGCGCATTAAATCCTTACTTTACTTGTTTTTCACGTTATTTAGTCATTTATTAGCTAATAGACAAGGAAAATTCTTACTATTTGGCAGCAAAATAGTATAACTATTTTAATGGAACATATTTGATTATACAGTTTAAAAACTAAAACCTAAAACTAAAAACTAAAACTATAGTATTAAGATGTGAATAAAATAACATACGTTAGGTTTTACCTTTTAATACTTTCACAACTATTTAAGGCATTTAAAGCACCTAAAAATGCTAGATAACGAAAAATAAAGGATGCATAATTTGCACTATATTTTATATTGGTTTACATTACTTCATATTTCAAATTGTAACCTCAAAATATGCAAGCTGATATTTTTTAGTTACATAAAGACTGGTTAAGTTCATAATAGTTAGTAAAATGGTTTTATCTATATCGCGTTTCCAAGTGTAATTATGAAAAGGAATGCTTTAATTTTGTAGAACATCAGTGCGTCATTAGGGAAAGTTAATGACAATAGATTGCCCACTAATTGCTACTTTCCAAAAGAAACAGAAAACCTCCTCTCCCTTTAATTAGCACACATTCCTTAGCAACATTTAAATATGAGGTTAGAAGGGGCTAAATGATTTGCTTAACAACCAGGTTTGAAAAACAGCACAATAAGTAAAATATGTACTTAAAAAAAATAAGGGTACTTTTTTATTGCTTAATCTTTCAAGTGGAAAAAAAAACATCAGTGTAGAAGAGAATATGTTTAAATGAAACAGGAGTTTTTAACTTTCATTTTTGCAGAGGACTAATAATTATTCAAAAATGCTAATTGTATATGATAGAAATCTAAAAAATATTATATTGCGAATGCTCTTTATCTCCCTGTACGACCCCCCCCCCCTATACAATATTCACAAAAAAAAAAAAAAAATCCGCCAACCTAAACGCGCATCGTTTATTTTCTTTCTGGGAAGGATATTTCTGGCTGGATTTTGGTAGATACACGTGTACGTATTCGAGTCATTAAATTATCCTACATTTGAATGTGCACCTTAAGGACAAAACTAAGATTTTATTTTCAAGTAACTACAGAATGAACAAGAAGTGAACTCATATTTTAAAATACATCTGTGCTAAATTTTAGTAAAAGAGAGTTTTTTTTAAACAGTTTAGTTTATTTTTTGTATTGATTTTATGAGTTTAATTCATATTTTTTATGAAAAAAAGTAATACAATTCAACTTTTTCGACGACAGAAAGAAAACTGCAGAATTGTGCAAGTTTGCACAACTAATAATCCCTCAACCTGTGCCTGAGACATTTCTATTGACAGAGCAAACAAATAGTCCCGCTTTCAGGCAAGCAACGGGAATTTTCCACCGTTACTGCAATCGATCTGTACTTAGCCTCTCTTTTCACATAAAATTTTTAAACAGCCTTATCCGTTACGGAACTATTGAAATGCTGTTCTCAACCTGCACCTTATTTCGAGTCGTGCTGCGCCGAATGCGAAGCTGGGATCCTTTCAATTTGTTTCTCGATTAGAGAAGTTTCACGAAAGCTCTTCAAAAGTTCAATTTAATGTTCGGAAGCCGAGGAACTTCTTTTCCGGATGTCCCGACTATTTTCTTATTTATTTATTGTTTAGAGTAAATCAGATTATTGGACGTGCTGTGCGTAAGTTAAATATGATATGCATGTGAATAAATCTGGTTGTATGTGTGTTTGTTTTGCTTTTTTTTAAATGAAATTCTCTGCAATTTCGCATTCTATGACGCATTTTACAAAGTTAGTAGAAACTCGATAACTCGATTTAAGAAAAGTTTTACTGTGCACTGATACATATGGCATTAAAACCTTCATGTCAAAGCTTGGAAAATAATGGAATATATATTGCTTACAAACGTTGTGAACTAATTAGAGCCTGTTGATACTTTAACTAACTCAGAAGACTCACCTTCATGTTTCTTTTTCAGTAAAATTACATGTATTGAGACTGTAAAGTTATAAGTATTTGTATTACTTGTTGTTTAATCATCGTATTTAAATTGAGGGGAAAAGTTTGTTTTGAGAAAACTAGAATTGTTTACAGCGAATACGATCTCACAGGAGGAAAATAGCTGAAACCGTTTGAAATTAAAGTAAATATAAAAAAAAAATTACTAGTTTATCTTCACAAGTCGCAATAAATACGCGACTTTTGTAAACGCCTAGAAAGAGACAGAGAGCATGCATACCAGATAACAAAAATGATGTGTTTATTTTTATTTTTTTAATGTTTTCCTTGTTTTTACGAAGTCGTGAATTTTCAACCAGAGCCAGAGCTGGAAGAAAAGTAGTTTGTTGTTGAAAGTAGTGGAAAGTGGGATTGGTAAGAGGAAGAATTGACGAAATTCGAAATTACTCCCCGCCCCCCAACCCACCTCATGCAGCTGCAATATTTTTTTTTCTTTTTAAACACCTTTTAAAATGTAGGTATGTGCTATAATTCAGCATGCATTATTTTTTCCCCAAGTAAATAATTTTTGAGACTTAAAACAAAAACTGAGGAAACGCAAACAAAAACCCAAGATGGCGGAGCGAATTTCCATACTTTGTGCCATAGTTTATTGGGCAAACCATAACTTTTTTTTCCCTTCGTAATTATGTGGAAAAATCGTATTTGTTCACAAGCAGATGCGCGTAGGAATTTGCAGTGGGGTACTATAGAAAAAAATTATTGAAACATGGAAGTAGATAAACTCACACGATAAGTAAGTCAACATTAATTCTAAATGAATTAAAATGCATTCCTCTATTTGAGAGAGTTTGAATTTCAAAATACATTCAATCTGTAATCTCTGTTGTTAAAAAAAATAATGAATTGTTAAAAAAAAATCAAATTTTGTTCAACAGAAACGGTTTTTCCGCAGTTTGATGCATTAATTTTGACTTCGCAGTGGACGTAGACGTGCAAAACGAATGCATCTTACTGAGTATTAAGTTTTAGGTAGATGTATAAATGTTTCTCTTATTGAATATATGACAGTAAACTTTCTGCTTTTCCTCTTTTTAACCGACTTCAACAAAGGAGGAGGGTATACAATTCGTCGGAGAATGTTTTTTTTTTTATATTACAAGATTACTCGAAGATGCCTGGACCGATTTCAAAAATTCTTTTTTTGTTATAAAGGTCTTTCTTTCCGATTGGTCCCATCCTCTCGTGGTCCGGGTTCGATAACGGGAACCTGCAGAAATCTTTCGAAAAAGAATTCGGGATCACAGTAATCGTAATAATGACTATTTTGAACGCCAGGCTTCTCGGGATTGCATAATGAAATTCATTTCTATGGTCTTTTTGAAAATTTTAAACCGAGTATCTTTCTATGTCCTGCTTTTTTCTCCTGAACGAACTGAAAGTCGTACCAGGTACTAATTGATTCGTAATATTTCAGGTTTTATCAGGCTTAATTTACATAAGGTTTGATAAAGGAATTCTGAAGAAAGTGAGGAAAATCTCCACATTTTTGCTCAAATTTAAAAAGATTTGTCCTAAACGATTAAATATGGAATTCATTGTTACAAAACGTGATTGATATGAACGTTATTATAATGATAATGAAAATTTTGAATGAAGGCTTAACTGAAGCAAACAGCGGGCCACGTACGTAATACGTTGTAAAATTTTATGAACCGCAAGAATCTAATGTTGTTTTGAAATATAAATTAGTTGAAAAGCCGTTAATATTTAGCCTTTGATTAAACTAGTACACAAATAAATACCAGTGAATAACAAGGATTATTTTTTAGTGTCAATCGTTTAAAATTTTAGACGCGTTGATACTTTCTTTCTTTTTTTCCCTACATAGTTTATTTTATGAAGCATTTACTTAAGCAAATTAGGTGAAGTTTTGTAATGGAAACATTACCTTATTTCATATGTACATTTACACTAAAAAGAATAAAATAAAAATATTTTTGAAAAAAAAAAAATTGAACCGACTTCGGAACTTCACTCGGCAAGTGCTCTAAAAAGTAAAAAATAATTTTATTCTTTGAACATCATCGATACTACATTTAAACATAAGTTTTGAAGTCGGCGCAAAAACTATAGGTAAAATGATGTTTACTATATTTTGCCAAAATTTTTAGAGAAATCATTGAAAATTGAGAGCTGATTGTTTGTACCATTACATAAATATGTATTTTTCAATGAATGCGAATGCGAATAAAGAACCTGGATTCATTTAAATGTATATTTATAGTTTCGAATGATTCTATTTAGTTTTTTTGCGCCGACTTCAAAACTTATGTTTAAATGTAGTATTGATGGTGTTCAAAGAATAAAATATTTTTTACTTTTTAGAGCACTTGCCGAGTGAAATTCCGAAGTCGGTTCAATTTTTTTCCAAAAATATTTTTATTTAAGTAATATAATAAGCAAGATAAAACTCACAAGCTTAGTGAAGATTAGGGGAGGGTAACCCAAAAGCGAGTATAAGTCGCTCAAAGCGGGTAGGCATTCGTATGTCACCGCATATTGCGCACGCAGCAATGCATACGTATGTCGTATTTACCCGTACACTAAAGAGTTTCATTCAATCCCAGCGCAGCAGCGGAGAAGCGGTATGGAGTAATCAGGTTTAAAAAAAATAAAGAAAAGAATCTGAAGATATGCAACTTGTGATTAGTCAAATTTCAGCTTTTTTTCTTATTGTCAATATTATTACTCTAATCTAACTTCATTTACCTATAAGTTACTATGGCGATTCTGTTATTTTTTAAATTTAAGGTTATAACTATTACATTAAAAACGTATTTTTGGGCAAAATGGGTATACCCGCTTCGCATCAATACCTTTTTATGCTTATTTTCTGTATTTTTTACAGATGGTAAATAAATATAAGAGCAAAACGAATTAATTTTATGATGGCAATTACCTAGTCTCTTAATTTAATCAATTATTTCCTTATATTTTATAAACAAATGTCTTCAATTTTCCATTTAAATTGGATAAGTATAACTTTTAAAAAATAGATTTTCCTAAGTATAAGTCAGTCAATAAATTTAGCTAGTCAATCGATTTAATCATTTATGACTGACAAATCTACCCAAAAGCGGGTTGTTCAAGTGTGTGCACAAATATTATCTTTGAGATAATGCAATAATCACTTATTATTTTAAAATTCACAATCTCTTCTAGGAAATAAACCCAAAATTTTTTCGGCAAAAAGCCGAAAAGTACAATTTTTGATTGTTCTTCGTTAACCTACAGGCTTTCGGCCACCCTCCTCTAAGTCTCTCTTCAAAAACAATGCCCAGTTTTAAAAATCTAATTACAAAAAGGTTCATATTGTGAGACTAGATTTATGTTAATACAGTTGCAAAATAGAATGCACTTAAGCTGAACATTTATTACTGATTTTGAATAATATTCAAATATTATGCACTAATTTTATGTAAAAAAATCTTTATTTAACTATTTTTTTTTAAATATTACCTACCCCTCCGTAATTATGTAAAGTAATGCAAAATATCTTTAATATTCAAATTGCTTGTAAACTTACTACTTTAACAAAAAATCTGGTATGGGTCCCACACTACTTCCTTTTACGTGTAAATTTCTTTGTAGATGCCTTAGTGTTAAAATAGTGCTAGGAGTGAGCAAGATAGCAATTCAAACATTTACACCCATAGTTTGCCACGAAACAATGCAAAACAAATGTTTTACAATGATTCATTTTCTAAATATCGCCGATTTTAACATCATTCAGTGGATTTTTCGCAAAATATCGCCAATAGCGCCAAATTGAACCCAAATTCAAAAAATATTTTTTTCGCCAAATTTGTCGCCAACTTGGCGACATGTTGCCATGTTGGCGTCAAACACTTGGCCACCAAAAGCTTGGCGATATATCGCCAAGTGGTCGTGCCAATTCATCTGCATTGAAATTAACACTGATTTACCCCAGAAAAAGGGTAAAACACCCCCTTGGAGCATTCGAATGCAACCACAAGGAGAGGTGCACAACTAGACCATCCTCAGATCCTACATACCAAGCTAGAAGCTTCTACGGCATATAGTTTTTAAGTTATGCGACCCACATACATACATACATACATCCGCACATACGTATATACAGACGTCACGAGAAAACTCGTCGTAATTAACTCGGGGGTGGTTGAAAAGGATTTTTCGGCTGCTTATATGTTGGTAGGTACATATGCACGTGCTGACAGGTCGAAAAAACTGCTCAACATTCATTCGGGGGTGAGAAAAATCAAAATTTAGACTCAAATTTGAGTGATTTTTTTTTTTTTTCGCGATCACAATACTTCCTTTACTACGTAAAATGAAGTAAAAAGACTTATCAATCATGTGACAACAGGATCAAATAAAATTTTTGCCTTAGATGTGTGTGTGGATTATTTTTATAAGCATTCTTTGCATAGAAACTTTTAAGATAACCTGAATATTCAAATTTATTTTTGGAGAAAATATTACATGCCATCTTTTCAATAATGCGTTCACTTTCATAATGCTTTTTAGGACTTTCAGAATCAATTTTCCAAATGCACCACGCACAACTCGAAAAGCTCTTTCCATGAAATCCGTGTTTCACGTTTTTGCCTTGTTCCTTTTTTTTCTAGTATATTTATATTTTATTCAAGTTCCTACTAGGTGTTCAGAATGATATGCAGTCCGTGCCATCAAAGCTACATAAAGTCAAAACCTAGTACGGTGTGAAAGGGACACACGGATAAGAATGCCATAAATTGTTTGTGTTGTGCATAATACAAGGAATAAAAGAAAGCATCCCTTCTATTTGTGTTTTTGTGAGTAGTTTGTATGCAGATCACAACTCTCTTGTACGGAGCGATAGAGAGAAAGACAAAAGACGTTTGAAAAAAAATGAACAAGCAGGTTTACAGGTTTTGGGGAGCAATGGCAATGCAATTTTTTGGCTTATGTCTGGAGAGTGCTTCACAATGGCGACAACTACAACATGGGAAAAATATCTACTTACACAAGCATACTTTTAACGTTTTCATGAGGAAAGTAATTGTAATATAAATTTTTAAAAAATGTTGGCACTGAAAAAAACAAATGTAAAACTTCAACTTTCCGAAAGACGATGCATAAACAAATACAGATTAAGCATTTATTTCCCTTATTTTTCTTGTTTGGCTCCGTATTTAAATTTTCGAATTAAAAAGTTTATTATTTTATCATAAGGAGTAAATGTAAATACAGTAAACTCTCGATGATACACGAGCGAATTATCCGCAGGACGAATTATCCGCGAGGGTCTCAGGAAAGAACAAGAAGTTCTGTCAAGAACTAAACGAGCCTACTTTCCCGTACATCGACATCGGCATTCTAGCATCTGATCATTATTCTCTTGATTATCTAAGACTAAAAATTATGTCAAACATACCTTTAAAAGCAAAATATACCTCTCTCATCAGATGAAATAGACACATAAAAAGTAAATAAATGAATAAATAAAGTTTTGTCGCACCTTTTAAAGAATGTAACGTTACAGTTCTTCCGTAGAAAAATTCCTCAATTGTTTTCAAAAAAAAAATTAAAAGTACAAAGTACATCAAAACACATTTTATCAAAGAAAGAAAAAAAAAAGAAAAAAAAACTCGTCCGTTGATAAAATGTCTCGAATTTCACTTTTAATCCGTTGCCAGTTGTTAAATATAAATTAAGAATAAAATGCCCTAGTGAATGAAACATTTTTGTTACAAAAAAAATCGTCTGCCAAAAATAATAATAATAATAATAATAAATTCAATAAAACAAATGAATAAATAAACAAAAAATCGTCTGCACAGTCAGTCATTTTTTTCGGACTGTTTACTCAAAAGTTATTAGGGGTGACAGCTTGCTTGAGCGGTTCAATGTTGAATGAAAAATTGTTCAAATCGGAAATGTAAATACGGGAATGAAGTATCCTTGAAAAGTTCTTTCCAACAAAAAAAAGTTTGTTCAAATCGGACTATTCATTAAAAAGTTAGTATCGCGGGACCGGTTATTTGAACGGCTCAAAGTTGAACCAAAAATTGTTCAAATCAAAAAATCAAATATGGGAATGAGCTGTACTCGCCGAGATCTTTCCAACAAAAAAAAGTTTGTCCAAATCGGAATGTTCATTCAAAAGTTATTAGGGGGGGACAGACAGACAGACCGACAGACCGACCGACACACAAATTCCCCATCTCAATACCCTACTTTCAAATTTTTAATTTTTCGATATTCATTTTACCTCTTTATTTTTTTAACTTGGCGATATTTTTTGGACTTGGCGATATTTTTTTTAACTTGGCGATATTTTTTGGACTTGGCGATATTTTTTCGATGCATTAAGCTACTTTTAATACTTTTTTCGTCTTTCTTTTATTTTTAACGGGAAAGTAGGCTAAAAAAGCACAATTAACTGATTTTTTCGAAAAAGCACGAATTTAAATTTTGTTTTTGCTCTACATTTCTTACCCAACAGTGCGGTGTCCTTCATCCAGTAAATTTATCTTTCCTGGTCGCTATCGTAAGTACCACTTCTTTATAGATTTTATATGCTTGATAACCTCAAACACAAATTATATTTTTTCATGCTGTACCAATCGTCACTGTTTGTACATATCGTGTTTTAAGTGTAATGCAATTATTTTTCAGTAAAAGATATTTTTTAACTTTTACCCCTTATGTTATGCTTTTTCGGATTATCCGCGATTTTTGTTATCCGCGATACCCGTGCCACTCAATTCCGCTAATAATCGGGAGTGTACTGAAAATCATAAAAAATGCAAATGAATAAATTATTAGGTCTGTGCAGGGACGTCATTTCAAGTTTTCCCGGGGGGGGGGGGCAAAGGGTTCAAACACAATACAATTTGATCGGAAAACATTAAAAGCCACGCCCGTTTATGGGTAAATACAAAATTCTTTTATACGTATAAATATCTATCATTTGCACATGTACATATATATATATATACAGGGTGTTTCAAAAAAGTGTATACACACTTTGAACTTCCATAGAAAATTTATTTACCGCTCTACAAAGTTAAATTTCAGGAAAATAGAAAGCTGAAAGTCCAATGTAAATGAAACATAAATAACAAACGTTAATACTGTTCAAATTGGTGACCTGCAGCATCAATACAATTCTGAGTACGAGTCACCACTGATTCTGTACATCGTATCAAAACGTCCAATGAACTTCGAATTTGTCTCGTATGCTTGTAATTGTTAATCTTGAAGGTGGTTCTGTATCATACTCCCTTCTCCATTGTCTTTGAACTTCATTTACATTCTCAAACTTCCAGTACCACTTAATAACCTGCTTATGTTCTTCAAAACTCAAACGTACGTCCCCCATGTTGATATTTCAAATTCCAACTGATAATATAACAGAGGGACATTTGAATGACATGTTTCACTAAATGACATGTAATGCGCTGATTTGGAAATATTAAGGCATTAAACAGCGAATAGAGAAGAACCCCCCCCCCCCCGGAAATGTTCATTTTTCTTCCTTAAAAAGCACCGACTACCGCTGCTTTTCAACCACTGTATCTGTACTGTGCGTAGTATTAGGAAGTGCACGTGCCCCGCACTTTTCTCCCCTAATGCTCGAAAAGCGGCGACAAAAGGCTGTCCGAAAAGTGCCTTTGCGGTTTCTTCTTTTCTCCGCCGAAACTTGACTACGTGATGCGCAGAACTGTGTCTGTAGAGTCTGTGGCGTTTCTACGGTCTAGACGTCTTGATACCGTCTTTTGCACAGTACTGTTGAATGCTTACAGTTTGCTATTCCATTGTCGTGTTTTCTTTTTTATCAAATGCAGTAATTTTCAACTGTTTTAGGTTTTTTTTAAATTTCACTCTTTTTCGTAGGATTAAGTTGAAACTATCCAATATGGAAATGAGATATATAAATTATATACATATATGCAGTCGAATATTCCTGCATAAATGTATTTTATTTGTATTGTAAGTAACCATCTTTCATATTCATATTTTTTTACTACTTTTTACATTTTATGCGTTTTTAAAGATCTATATTATTCCACAAATCTTCGCATCTGCCTACCCTAGGCATTAATTGACGGCACGTGCCTGATATATATATACACTGAAGTGACAAAAGTAATGGGATAGCAATATGCAAATTTTCAGATGGCAGTAGCATCGCATAGAACAGGTATAAATGCGCAGTGCTTTTACAGAGCTTTCATTTCTGTTCAAGTTATTCATGTGAAGAGGTTTTAACGTGATGATGACCGCACGACGTGAATTAACAGACTTTGAACGCGGAATGTTAGTTGGAGCTAGACGCATGGGTCATGCCATTTCGGAAATCGTTAGAGAATTCAACATTCCCAGATCCACTGTGTCAAGAGTGTGCCGAGAGTATGAAATTTCAGGCATAACATCCCACCATGGACAGTGCAGTGGTCGACCGCCTGCACTTAAAGATCGAGACCGGCGACGTCTGCAAAGAGTCGTAAATTCTAACAGACAAGCAACACTGCGTCAAATCACCGTAGAAATCAATGTGGGACGTACAATGGACGTGTCTGCTAGAACTGTGCGGAGAAATTTGGATTTCTTGGGCTATTCCAGCAGAAGACCGACTCGAGTGCCTTTACTGACAGAACGACATCGCTTGCAACGACTCTCGTGGGCACGTGAGCATATCGGTTGGTCCCTAGATGAATGGAAAACCGTGGCCTGGTCCGATGAGTCACGATTTCAGCTGGTAAGAGCCGATGGTAGGGTTCGAGTGTGGCGCAGACCCCACGAAGCCATGGACCCAAACTGTCAGCAAGGCACTGTTCAAGCTGGTGGTGGCTCCGTAATGGTGTGGGCTGTTTTTTCATGGCATGGAGTTGGTCCTCTAGTGCGACTGGACCGAACATTGACTGGAAATGCTTATGTGCAGCTACTTGGAGATCACTTGCAGCCATTCATGGACTTCATGTACCCAAACAACGATGGGATTTTTATGGATGACAATGCGCCATGTCACCGGGCCACAACTGTTCGCAATTGGTTTGAAGAAAATTCTGGACAATTCCAACGAATGATTTGGCCACCTAGATCGCCCGACATGAATCCCATTGAGCATTTATGGGACACCATCGAGAGGTCTGTTCGTGCCCAAAATCCTGCCCCATCAACGCTTTCACAATTATGGACGTCTATCAAGACAGCATGGCTCAATATTCCTGCAGAAGACTTCCAACGACTTGTTGAGTCCATGCCACGTCGAGTTGTTGCACTTCGCCGGGCAAAAGGAGGGCCGACACGATATTAAGAGGTATCCCATGACTTTTGTCACTTCAGTGTATATACTAGCTGACCCGGCCACGCGTTGCTGTGGCTAAGGTATGGGTTAAACTATAATGTTTCAATAGAAACGGAAAACTTTATTACCGTTATAAAGATTAACTTTATATAAATATGAATTTGAGGTCAAAATATGAAAACAATCGAAGAAAATTTTCCTAAGTTTGCTAGAAACATAAAATCAAGAAAAAATGTAGCATTTTAGTACTTACCAGGAAAGTACTCGACTTAAGTAATAATGAAAAAAGTTAAAAATGATACCATTCGAAAGAGCATACTGAGACATGTCTTTGACCCAAAGATCAAGTGCCCTCGTCCCCTCGTTTACGAGATAAGGGGTCTTAAAGTCGGCCGAAAATGAGCCAAATTTGAAGACTTGGCAAGAAATTGAAGCTACCTCCCGATTCTCCCTTCCGCTGCTTGCTTAGCATCGCATCGTTTCCATGTTTGGTCATTTGCAAAGAAAGTAAAAGATGTTTTACGTTAACTACGTGTATGAGCTAAAATAAAGAATGCTGGTCAAGACTATGATGTGGAGAGCATAGAGCTTTATCCAGAGGAGCGAAAACTTTACAAAGAAGTTAAAGTTTTATCTTTTTACGATTGATAACAATACATTTTAGAATTTTAGTTATTTGAAGTTTTTTTACTGAACTAAGTTGTATGTATTAATTATTATAAGTTAAAATATATTGCACGTGTTTCTAAATGAATAATTCGGGATAATTAAATAAGTATGAAAAACAGCTAATATGAGCTCAAGTACAAACTAGCTGTCGTGGCCGTCACGAAACTTTCTTCTATATCTATCTTATGAATTCCGGTTACAAAATAAAATACGTACTCGCCCGAGTAGTTGGAGACAGCGCCAATTTCCCAATTATCGTAATAACCCTGCAAATGCAGAATCAATGAGCGAAATTGGAAATCATTGCAAAAGCCTTGTTTAGATAAATTGCAAACATTTTGTTTGTTAGTAAAAAGAAATTGGCAACAGTTAAAAATTTCAAATCATTGAAAGTTTTCAGCTGTTTTGATAATTAAATAGCGTGAAAGCGATTTTTTAATGAAGTAATTTTTCGCATTGTTGACTAAGCGCAAAAATCACCCCACCCTCCCCCTGGGGCGATTGGCGCCAAAATTTAATCGATGCTTGCTTCCATATTGGGTTAGTGTTATTCCAAATTTCATTCAAATCGCAGCAATATTTCCCGAGATACAGTAGGTGCAGTGACAAAATAAGCACTTTTGATTGCTCCACCCCCCTTTGAGATATTGACACACAAATTGAATCAGCACCTGTACTCAATAGGGTCTACCTATGGACTAATTTTCGTTTGATTCCGCCGGTTACTTCCTGAGATATAGCAGTCACCCCCGCGCAGAACACGTGCGATTGCTCCACCCCCCTTCAAGATATTGACAAACAAATTGAATCAGCACCTGTACTCAGTAGGGTCTACCTATGGACCAATTTTCGTTTGATTCCGCCGGTTACTTCCTGAGATATAGCAATCACTCCTGCGCAGAACACGTGCGATTGCTCCACCCCCCTTGGAGATATTGACAAACAAATTGAATCAGCACCTGTACTCAGTAGGGTCTATCTATGGACCAATTTTCGTTTGATTCCGCCAGTTACTTCCTGAGATATAGCAATCACCCCCGCGCAGAACACGTGCGATTGCTCCACCCCCCTTGGAGGAATTCGCTAAAAAAAGTCAGGTGCACCAGTTCACATGGTGGTACATATGTGAAAAAATTTTTGTTCGATTTCATTCAGTAGTTTTTGCTCTAGCGCGGCCACAAAAACTGGTCACACACATACAGACTCACACACACACAGACAGACAGACAGACATTTTCTAAAAATGGTCGAAATGGACTCAGCGCACCTCAAAACGTGCAAATCCGTCAAAATTCGACATTCGAAAATTTTCACGAAACCAATACTTTCTTCTATATATTAGATATAGAAGAAAGTAAAAATGAAAGAAATAATCTTAGGGGTAGAAATTAAATTGTCATGGATTATGATATCAGTTCTTATTGAAAAAAAAATCGATACAAGAAGTTTCACTCTCTGCCAACTCTTAGCAAAACATTTATTTTTTTTAATTGAAATCGAGAAAAAATAAATAATTTTAGAAACGAATTAGTAAAAATTTTTAGAAAAGAAAACGAATTAGTAAATATCAATAGCTGCAAAATTATATCCACGTCGGAAATTACATCAATGGTAGAGGAAAATAATTATTTCCATTCTTATAATACACTAATAGAGTCGGCATTCATTGTAAAAACCCCTAACGTTCAAACAAATTGGTCACTGTAGCGAAAAGTCTCTGTAACGTAAATGTAAAACATATTGCATGTTAATTTCGTACTGTTTAAAAACACTAGAATAACTTTTACTAGTTCTGCTATATGTTCAACGGGTAGGAAAAGACTAACAAAATCGTAAATCAATACAAGTTTTAGCTTACTTTTCTGTAAAAGTAGAAAATAGGTGAAAAAAAAACATGAAAGAAGGCCTGATGCACTGAAAAAAAAAAACGCTCAAAACAATGGAGTCGAAAAAGCACAAACTTAATAAAAATAATTAAATACACAGAAAAATTTAAAATAGGAAAGTTGGGTTTTGAGCTGAGGAAACTGTGTACTTGTCAGTCTGTCTATTGGTCAGTTTTTCTGCCCCCCCCCCCCAATAACTTTTGAGTGCATAGTCCGATTCGATTTTTTTTTTTAATCGAAAGATCTCAGTGAGGACAATACACTCCCATACTCCCATATTCAACTTTTTGATTTGAATAATATTTCATTCAATTTCGAATTTCAGATTTTTTCCCCTGTCCTCACTTATAACTTATGAAGGAACAAGTTCGATTCGAGCGAACATTTTTTTTTTTTTTCGAAATATCTCAAAGAAAACACCTCATTCCTGTTTGATTTTTCTATTTGAACACATTTTCATTAAATTTTGAGCATTTTTTTTTTTGAAAGACCATTCTTACATACCCAGTGATGCAATTGACAAAAATGTTTAGGAGAACTCACTTTGAGTTAAAAGGGGACCCACCAAAAGAAAAGTGGTTTGAAAAAAATTATATTTGCAATTTTTACAATTAAAAACCCTAAATATACCCCCCCCCCCATAATACAGAATTGTACGAACACTAAAAAAAATAATTTAAAAAAAACAGGAGGTTCAGTTGTCACCTCCTGTTGACAAGGGCCCCTTAAGAAGGGGGCTCCCCTTAATCAAGTGACCTGCTTTAATCGCAAATAGTATGATAAAATTTAATTTTGATGTGTTGTGTAAAATTGTTTTTCCTCTTTAAAAACTCTGCTTTCCGTGTCATAGGCTTGATAGTAGCTTTTTGCTTTAACTCGCACAGGTAAAGTAAAATATTATTGTAAAGCCGTCTTTCAAAAGCTTTGCAGATGACCAAAAATGGGAATCAAGTTTCCCGTTGGATGCAAATAGTGTAATCGCACTGCAGCTTCCAGTTTCATTATAACTCGCTAAAATTGGCGATTTTTCAAAAAAAATCAGCTGACTTTAGGACCTTATATTTCGATAACGGGGGCGCGAGGGCAAAAACGCGTGCATCCAGAAACATGTTTTACAATGCTCTTTTGATTGGTACTCATTAAAAAAAATTCATTATTCCATGATCGCGTACTTTCCTGGTTAGAAATATTATATTCAAGCTTGTAACAATTGAGTTAATTAAAAATTTGCTAATTGCTGTTGTAACATTTTATTTTTTAATGTAACATTTTATTTTTTAATAATGTAGGTAGGGTAGAATATTAACCAATATTATTTGTTATTTATTGAATTATAAGCATTTTTAAATTCAGTTTAACTCAACACTAATCGGTGCACAATATTCTTTGTTAATCTGTCTCTTGTAAACAAAAATAGATTGGACGGTTTTCCCACACGGGAGCAAGCGACTTATAGTTGCCCATGGGGAAAAACATGGATTTTCTAAATCAAAACCGCAAATTGACATTGTTTGTCCTTGGGACTTATTAATGGACATGGCGAAAGCTAAACGAATGGGAAAATGTAGCCTTTTGAAGGGTATTGAAGATTCTAACGGTGTCATTGGGATATGTGGCAACAGAACTACTTCATCTTTAAACTTGCCAGTCAAAATGATTGCCTCAATAATGTTCCTGGTGATTTTTACTTCCTTAGTAAAGGAAGTTCCTTTACTTTCCGTAGTAAAGGAAGTATTGTGATCGCGAAAAAAAAATCACTCAAATTTGAGTCTAAATTTTGATTTTGCTAACCCCCAAATGAATGTTCAGTAGTTTTTTCGACCTGTCAGCACGTGCATATGTACCTACCAACATATAAGCAGCCGAAAAATCCTTTTCAACCACCCCCGAGTTAATTACGACGAGTTTTCTCGTGACGTCTGTATGTACGTGTGTGCGTATGTATGTATGTGGGTCGCATAACTCAAAAGCTATATGCCGTCGAAGCTTCTAGCTTGGTATGTAGGCTCTGAGGATGGTCTAGTTGTGCACCTCCCCTTGTGGTTGCATTTGAATGTTTCCAAGGGGGTGTTTTACCCCTTTTTTGGGGTAAATCAGTGTTAATTTCAATGCAGACTCAAGTTGGCGCGACCACTTGGCGATATGTCGGCAAGCTTTTGGTCGCCAAGTGTTTGACGCCAACTTGGCGACATATCGCCAAGTTGGCGACAAATTTGGCGAAAAAATTATTTTTTGAATTTGGGTTCAACTTGGCGCTATTGGCGATATTTTGCGAAAAATTCACTGAATGATATTAAAATCAGCAAGATTTAGAAAATTAACCATTGTAAAATATTTTTTGCATTGTTTCGTGGCAGATTAGGGGAGTAAATATTTGAATTGTTACCTTGCTCACTCCAAGCACTTTTTTTAACACTTAAGGCAACTAATAAGAAATTCACACGTAAAAGGAAGTAGTGTGGGGTCCATACCAGATTTTTTTGATAGCTAAACGCGTACCATTGTATAATCTCGGTGGATTTAAATTACGTAGAACTATGGGTAAACCAATTTTTAACCGCAGATTATGTGGTGGCATTCCGGGTATGTTTAAAGAATTTTAGCCAAGAATACAGAAAAGCTGGTAGCTAAATAGATAATTTGCAATAAAAAATATATTGCGGTCCTAAATTGAGATAAAAACTATCCTATCATTTAAGTTGGACCAAACTGAAACTGCGTGTAAAATTTGGTTAAAATCGGTTCAGTAGCTGAGGAGTCTATTGGCCACAAACACAGGGACACGTAATTTATATATATATATATATATATATATATATATATATATATATATATATATATATATATATATTGTTAAGAGAGAGGTAGTTTAATTAGTTGAAAGCTAAGTTTGTATAAGCTACTCAGCCAGATGATAAATAGCTCGCTAGATATTTAATGATACTCTTACCCTACTTCAACACAGGTAGTCCGGTATCAAATATCCCTGAAGTGCAGAGAATGACACCACTATTTGCATCGTCCGGTCACTGTCATGATAAGCTAGTAGTTATATTGCTCCTGGAATATGGTTCACAGGAGTGCAGCTAAGGAGCAAGGAATAATTATAATGTTTTATAGTGGCTTAGCTTTTAGTTTTTATGTTTTATGACTATGTTCGATTTAAGTGCATTTAAGGTAAGATGATCTCCGTTAAAAAGTGATTATAGTTCAGTGTTTCCAAAACTTTTTTTTTTGATATATTGTTCAGTTCGACTCTCTTTGTTTCGTAATTTATTTCTAAGAGTATTTTTGTTTTTGGTAATGATTTCTATTACATTCGACTGTAATCACAAACGCAAACAGTCAAAATAATAAAGTCAAATTTATTTCTGAAGTGACAGGTTATAAAATTGAACAATTGCGATTATCTTTGCTGTATAGAAATCGCTTAAGGAAGTATGTCCAGTTAATTAAGCTTTTTTATTTTAATATACAATGGTTGGGAATTACGAGAAAATACTAATGAATAAAACTTTTAGACAGACGCTCAGCAA